>PVHY01022909.1:0-21727 GCA_004024945.1 Uropsilus gracilis | reverse complement strand
GCATCAATCAAGGAGGAAAAACACATGTCATTCGCAGCAACCTGGATGAAACTAGAAAAACTCATTTTAGCAGAAATAAGTCAAAAAGAAAAAGGGAAGTACAGCATGGTCTCACTTATATGATAGATATAGGGAAAAACAAACAAACAAATAAGAAAGAATGAAAACAACCAATGGGACTGAACCACGGAGTGAGAGAGGAGAAGGGGGAAAAAGGTGGGAAAGGTGAAGAGCACAAAAGATCAGGATGGTTAACAAATGTTAATGAAGTGGGAAAGCTCCAGGGTACACAATAATGGAATAATGTAATATAAATATACATATATAAGCAAATTTAAAAATTAAATTTAAAAAAGAACAGGCTTATTAGGGAATGGAGAAAGAAAAGGAGAGCCATCTGCATAGTGCCAGGCAGGCAGGAGAGCTGCTACTCCCCAGGGTAGAAATTGTACTGATTCCTTTTTTTTTCTTAATTTATTTTTTTATATGTGTGTTTCACATCTTTGTATTCCCTGGGAACCACCCACCACCTTCCCTCACTGACCACTCCTTCACTTCTCCATCCCTCGTAACCCCCCACAAACTCATCCCTTTTATGGAATTTTCATGTACATGTCTATGGCCTAAATTGTCAACCGGAATAAACTTTATAATAATAATTTTTAAAAAATTAAAGACTGAATCTTTAAAGCCCAGTGGGGAGTGGGGTGGGAGAGGAGAGTTATGGGAGAATAGTCCAGTGAAGCAGCTGTGTAAGCAAAGGTTTATTTTTTATTGTGTTTAGGTACATTTGTGTATATATTCACAATAACAACCGTTTGTAAAAAAAGTCTAGGGAATTAAACCTCCATCTTGACAATGACATCTTGACATCTTTTTTTAAACTTTCTAGATTGTCTATAAATGCAGCTTTGTGAGCAAAACTAAGCATCAGTTGTAAGTTCATATACAATCATGTATACATAGAGATAGTCTAAATATTGATCCAATTTAGTGATGGTGTATGCTTCATCAAGTTGGTGGTACATAGAGATTCACCAACTGTGCTTGTCATCAGAGCGTCCCAAAATGCTGTTCATAAAATGAGTGTACAGGAAAAGCTCATTCTCTTTCTTTTTTTAATACGTATCTCTGAATGCTAATATTAATAACTAGATTGCCCTGATCCCAAAAGAAAATGAAGTGCTGCCTTTTAAAGTAAAGGGCCATGATGTAGAAAGGAGGAAAAGTAGTTCTCTTTTTCTAGATGGTAAGTCTGTACCAAGTGGTTTGCTGCCTTTTAAAAATCACTGGGCAAATACAGTATCTAAATATGAAAATGTGAAATGGAAAGTCCCTTTCATTGACAGTGTTCAAGCACAATCTAGAAAAACATCTAATTGGATGCTGGTAACAGACTACTGTATTGAAAGTCAGAATAAGGAGATTGCCTCTAAGATGTGTTAAGATTCTGCAGTATTAGGCCGGGCATGGTGGCTCGTGCTTGTAAGCTTCAGCCTATGAAGCGGCCGGGGCTAGGGATCGCGGTTCAAGTCCCGCCTGGGGCCCGTAACGAGACCTAGTTCCAAAAAATAGCTGGGCGTCGTGGTGCGCGCCTATAATCCCAGCTACCTGGGAAGCTGAGGCTGGGGGTTGCTTGAGTCCGTGGTACCCCGGGCAACGAGAGCCTGCGGTTCCACGGGCAAAAATAGCAAGACCTAGTCTCAAAAAAAACAAAAACAAAAAAAAAAAAAAAAAGATTCTGCAGTACTAAAAATAGTCCAAATAGATGAAGTCATACAAAAAAGAAAGTTCATATAAAAACTAAATTTGAGAGAACTACTGTCCTTGACCATCTTCATCAATAACGTTCATTAAGTGGTTGACACAGTGTGAACACCCTTTAAATCACTCATTTATCTTTATATACATCTCATTATTAATTCTTGCCATAGTCTCTTATATGACTAGAATTCTTACATCTTTTACAGGTGTTGGGAAGTCTTCATTAGTTCATCTTCTGTGCCAAAATCAAGTGTTGGGAAATCCATCATGGACCGTAGGCTGCTCAGTAGATGTCAGAGTATGTGTTTCTTATATTTTAATTTTTCAGTAGTCATAGTAAAGATAATTCCTTCAAACTATACAGTCAAATTATAGTACTTTATTCAAGACTAATAATAACTTAATAATAATGATAGCTGGGTTTTTTAAGCACCAACTTGTGTCAGATATTATGCCAGATGCTTTACATGTCTTTGTTTAAACTGTAAGCTATAGCTGTATAAAATAAGACATAGAGAAGTGAAGTAACTTGGCCAAATTCACTCAATTCAAGATGCAATCAGTATTTTATCCCAATTAGTCTGATTTGAGAAATTTCCATTATAATTTCTGTGCTACATATCTAGTTTATTTAACATGCTTCATGAATTTTTATGCCTAAAGGCTACAAAATCAATGCACAAAAATCAGCCTTCATATATGCAAAAAGTAGGTCTAAAGATGAGATAAAGAAAACTACCCTCCCATTCACAATTTTACCAATGAAAATTAAGTACCTGGGAATAAACTTAACGCAGGATGTGAAAAGACAGACACAAAGAAAATTAAAAGAAATAGAAGACACATGCAAAGAAATGGAAAGACATCCCCTTTTCATGGATTGGAAGAATTAACATCATCAAAATGACCATTCTACCAAAAGCAGTCTATACATTCAACACAATTACAATAAAAACCTCAATGTCATTTTTCAAAGAAATAGGACAAATATTAATAAAATTCATTTGGAACAATGAAAAAACCTCAAATAATAGCACAAGCTCTCCTGACTAAGAGGAGAGAGAATGGAGGTATTACACTCCCAGACTTTAAATTTTAGTACAGAGCCATAATAATTAAGACAACATGTTGCTGGAACAAAAACAGACACACAGACCAATGGAACAGAATCAAAAGCCCAGAAATAAAGCCCCACATATATGATCAGCTAATCTATGACAAAGGATCTAAGACTACATTGGAACAAGTATAGTCTCTGTATGATGAGACTGGACAAATGATGCTGGACTTCTGTATGCAAAAAAAAAAATGAATCTAGATTACTTTCTCACACTATATACAAAAAAAAAAAAAAAAAAAACAACTCAAAAGGGATGAAGACTAGGATCTAAGACCTGAAACCATAAAGTACATAGAAGAAAATTTGGGCAAAATACTCCAAGACTTACACAGAAACCTCTTCCAGGACACATCTACAGATGCTTAAAAAAATAAAGCATAAGTAACCCAAATGCCCCAAAACAGATGAATTGATTAGAAAGTTTACACAATGGAATATTATTTAGCAATATTTACACAATGGAATGTTATTTAGCAATAAAAAAAACAACAATGCGTTTGTGACAACATGGATGGATCTAAAAGGAATCATACTATGGGAAATAAGCCGGAAAGAACCAGAGAAATACTGGGCTGGGCATGGTGGCACATGCCTGGAAGTGTCACCCTAGGAAGCCATGGCCAGGGCCAGAGATCGTAGATTGAGTCCCACCAGGGGCACGTAGTAAGACCTAGTCCCCAAAAAATAGCTGGGCATGGTGGCATACACCTGTAATCCCAGCTACCTGGCAAGTTGAGGCTGGGGATTGCTTGAGTCTGTGGTATCCCGGGCAACATGAACCTGCAGTTCCACAGGCAAAAATAGTGAGACCTAGTCTCAAATAAAAAAAAGGGGGGGGGGAATACTAGATGATCTTACCTATATGCAGGATATAGGGAAAACAAACAAAAGAAGAAAAAGTTTCAACAGTATAACAGCAAAACTAAAGCATAAATCAAGGGAGGGAGAAGGAGAGTGAAAGTGGAGGAGGAATGGAACATAAGACATTAAGATGATGGTTCATGGGTGACAAGGTGGTGGGAGAACCTCGGGGTATACAATGATGTGAAAAATATATACACATGAAATCAATTGAAAAAATTACTTCTGCCTAAGGTTTTGTCATTGAAAACTAGAAATACAATGTAAAGGCAAAAGCCTTGTGTCATCTGTTTCACCTCACCTTTAGAAAACAGGTGCAGTTTCCACTGACTTAAGTTCCCTAGATACTGTTGGTATCTGAGCTAGTTCTGTTCAACTCTCACTTGTGCTGGCTTACTTCTGTCGAGTTAGAATAAATAGAAGATGCTGGGTGTGGTGGCGCGCACCTATAATCCAAGCACTGGGAGGCAAGAGGACAGGGATTGCTTGAGTCTCTGGGTTCAGTACTACCCCAGGCAACATAGCGAGACCTAGTCTCAATAAATAGGACAGGGATGGTAGTTGGTAGACTGACAGTTAAACTCTGCAGTTCTGATAAGCTATTATTCTGTACTCTGATTTGCACAGATAATTAGAAATCCATCGGTCTAGTTCTCATTGCTTTTTAAATTGATGTCTTCTAACTGCTTTTAGATTTTTAGTATTTGATGTTGTATAGTTTTGCTTGCCTATGTCTAGTTATAAATTAGTTTTAAATCATCCTGTTCAGTATTGCTCTCTCTTTCCCTTTCAAACCTACATTAGATTTTTATCTTCCATATCTTTTAATTGCATTTTCATGTTTTCTATTTATATTTCCTTGGTTCATTCTGGATAAGGTGCTCATGTGTGCCTTCCAGTTAGCTGTAAATTCCTTCAACTTTGTCTAATCTGCTTTTGAATATATTCACTCATTTCTGTAACTAATTTTTTATTTGTAAGTGTTCCTTTTAGTTCTTTATCAAATGTCAAGTTTTATCAAAATATCCTGATCATTAAGATTTTACTTTCTACTTTAATCATTTTCAGCATACTTTCAGTGGTTTCTTTTGTTCTTTTTTTTCTGGGTGGGAGGTAGATATCCTACTTGCTGAATACACCTACTCTCCTTCTTAGAACTGTGTTTCTTTGTCTAGTTTGTAATTCTTTGAAGATAGTCACAACTTTTTTTTTTTTTTTTTTTGAGACGAGGTCTCGCTGTTTTTTGCCCATGGAACCACAGGCTCACGTTGTCCGGGGTACCACTGACTCAAGTATTCCCCAGCCTCAGCTTCCCAAGTAACTGAGATTAAAGGCGTGCACCACCATGCCCAGCTATTTTTTTGAGACTAGGTCTCGCTGTGTTGCCCCGAGCAGGACTCGAACCGCAATCCCTAGCCCCAGCCACTTCATAGGCTGAAGCTTACAGGCACGAGTCACCGTGCCCTGCAAGATAGTCACACCTTCAACAGAATTTCTTTTCCTCTTCCCTTTGGAAGTCATATATGCTGTGTAGTGAAAGTACAGTACTTTTTCATTTCAGTTTCTGTCAGAGCACTAGTGGTCCTTTTCATTTATCAGCTCAGAGTTTCTTTACCATCTAAATCATGTCAGTTCCCCCTATGACCTATTTGAATATGGGCCCAGGATTTCCATTTCTTTTATACCTTTTATCTACTCTCTTCCATCTTTACCCAGTATCCTTCAGAGAAAGTATTTCCTATGTTCCTGAGCCAGGGGACAGTGTTTTTATCCTACTCTGTCTTTTACTACAGCTCTTTTAAGGTTCAGATTTCATGAAAGGAACTACAGTTTATTCTTTGTCACCCACATATAGTCTTGCCTTTACAGTTAGAAAACAAATTTCTATTTCTGGATAGGCACTAAAACTCCAAGGACCAGCTACTGAAGCTATATCTGAACTGGATCAGTTGCCACTTCTCACTGAGACTTCAAGTTCTTTTTTCAATTCTAGCTCTAGGGATTACCCTTTCTCTTGATCTTGTCTTCTTTATTTTTTAAAAATATTTTTATGGCATTTCTTTTTTTTAATGGCATTTCTATGAATTGATGTCAGAGGGAAGCTGACAGTGTATTTCAGTCTACTTTGTTCCTAAATTCTTATATGTGGAATAAAAACTAATTCAAGATAATGAGTTCATTTACAACTTTATTTAAGATTGGGACAATAACAAGTTTTGAACAGTCCTTTTGGACTTTCTAGCTCCCTTCTTGTAAAAAACATGACATATTGAAAAGGAATTGGGATTTAAATTTGTACTTTAAAAGAATGGAGAGTGAAGAGGCGAGAGGACCTAAAGTGCTATGGTGGAGGACTATAAGTATCTTGGTGAGAAGTTGATGTGGTAACATACACCTGAAGAGGGTGAGCCTATACCTTCAAATCACATACAGTATTGTAAATCACTGTTACCTCAATTAAAAAAAAACTATTAAAAAACAACTGAACTGTAAAAAAAAATTTTTTTTTACCCATTTCAGGGGTCAAGGCACTTACTGCTTTTTGCTTCTTAAAGAATGATCTTATGAATTATCACTCTGCCCCAGAATCTGACCCCCAGATTGCCTCTACAGAGACCAATTCTATGAATAAGGTCCAGTAGTTTTCATTCTTCATGGATCCATGTGGTGGATTTGTGTAAATCCTGATATTTACACTTAAAATTCACATGTGATTTTATTTTTTGTTGTAAATTTTTGATACAAGTTGTTTTTTACTTTAATGTATTCTGATTTTTTTCATTTTTACATCTATAGACATAATTTAGTTTTGTATGCTTTTAAACGCTCTGTGAGACATACCATTTGTCTTCTGTAACTTGTCCAAGTTCCTGGGATTCTTTTATGGTCACATGGTGTCAGCGCTCAGACATGGAAGTAAAGTCAGATGTGGATACACACACTGGATAAGGCACCTTCTTGCATATATCAGTCTCTCTACTGCTATGTGATATCTGCTGCTAAGTACAAATATTGATTTATTTTGTTTGTTGTACTATATAGTTCTGGGTATTCTGTTTGGTTCTTTCAAATCTACCACTTTTCATAGTTTGCTGTACTAGAAAAATATTCATGTTTGTCATATGTTTTCAAAACTGGTTAGGATAACTACGTTCAACTCTTACAACAATTACAAAATCTGTCTGTGTGTGTGTGTGTGTATCTTTCTGTTATTTTGCATTTTTGTTTTATTTCTTTTTTGGTTCTAGTTCTTTTGATCTTGTTACCTGTGTATCTGGTAGTCTTCAACTTCTTGTACTTTAGGGAAATTATTTTAGTGCCTCTCTGTAAAGAGGTCTTCTCTTTGCTTCTAGTGGAAAGGATTTGGCTTACATTAAACCAAACAATTTAGTCTGCTACCCTTACAAAATACTGGTAAAATAATACCTCCTCTATCTAGAATATAGGTCTCTAGGGAGGCTCAGAAAAGTTTAATAGATGTGAATTAAGGTCTTATACTTTACAATTTAAAGTTGAAATTAAAATTTAGTTTAATTTTACACCTTTACAAATTCTGCCTTGGCCTCTCTTACCCCTACCCAGAACCCAGATTGCTCACATAATTTACCTTTTGTCTTGTTTTCCTGTCTTAATTGTACACTGTTGAGCAAATGATAACAGGTATTCTTGGCTTGTTCTCTGTCTCAGGAAACTGTCAGTGAAATACCATATATATGGTGTTTACTATAGGATGTTATGTTTAATTTGTTGCCTTTTTTCCTAGAATCTTGAGATAAATAGCTATTTCATTGATTTTTTTTCAGACTTACCTTTAAAGCTTGAAGTCTTAATTTCTACCTAAGCAACATATAATATCTCTAAGATACTGTTCATTATCATACAATTAAAAATATTTCATTTTCACTGTGATTTTTTTTCTTTGACTCGAGTTGTTTAGAAATATGCTAATTTCTAAATATTTGAAAATGTTCATTATCTTTTAATAATTGATTTCTAGCTTTCTGTCATTGTTCTCATAAATACACTTTATGACTTCATTCCTTGTAATTCAGTTAGATTTTGGTCACATTATATAGTCGACTTTGATAGATGTGTCATGTGCACTTAAAAAGTCTATATTGTTGAGTGCAGTTTTCTAAATATGCCAATTAGGTTGAATTAGTTAATCATTTTGTTCAAGTCTTCTTTAATGTTTGTTTTTTTTTTTTTTGTCTGCTTGCTGTATCCATTACTAAGGAATGAATGTTATAATCTTCAGGTGTAAGTGTGGGTTTTTCTATCTTGCATTTTCATTCTGTCCATTTTTCACTTACGTATTTTGAGTTTGCTCTCCTAACTATGAATTAATTTAAGGTTGTTTAAATTTCCTAGGGATTTAACTTTTTATTATTGTGATATGGCCCTTTCTGTATCTGGTAGTACCTTGAAATCTATCTTGCCTGATATTAAAATGTAAAACCAACTTGTTTTTCACAATTAACTTGAAATTTAATATGCATAATTTTGTGTTAGTTTAAGATGCATGACACAAGAAAATAGTCACAAGAAAAGTATTCTTTCTTGGGATGAGAACTTTTAAAATCTAAGTGTTTATTGACAGATGAATGGACAAAGAAAATGTAGTATATATAGACAATGAACTGTTATTCAGCCATAAAAAGAGAATCAGATCTTGCTATTTGCAGCACCATAGATGATCCTGAGGACATTTTGCTAAGTAAAATAAGAGAGAGAAACAAATACTACATAATCTCACATGTGTAATCTATAAAAGCTGAACTCACAGAAATAAAAAACAATTGGTGGTTGCCAAAGGCAGAGATCAGGGTTGAAGAGGGGAGGTAGATAAATGTGATCAAAAGATGCAAACTTCCAGTTATAAGAAAAATAACTGGAGTTATTTCTGGGAGTATAAAGTATGCATGGTCACTACAATTAACACTGTATTGTATAAACCAACTTATTTTCGTTCATGTTTGTGTGGTATATCTTATTTCTGTCTTTCAACTGTTGTGCTTCTGTGTCCCTGTATTTGTGGTGTACCTCTTATAAGAAGGATATAGGTAAATTTTGGTTTTTAACCAATCTGACAGACTTGATTTTTTAAATTTGATTCTTGAACCTTACAGATATTTTGATGCAACATGGTAATGGTACCCAGGAATCTGCATTTGAATAAGCACTTAAAATGATTCTGGAGTAGGTGAATAGTGTCTTGAAGAACACTGAGGGGTTGGGTGTAAAATCAGTTTTCCCAGTGGATATGAAAGTGGTTAATGACAGGACATACATCAAAGGGGCTGACTATGAATCAGATACTGATAGGAAGCTAGTAAATACGAACACTGAGGCAAAGGAGTAGGTAGATGATGTAAAGCCTCTACAGAACACAGGTATTTATATATACATATATATGTATGTGTATACATATATGCACAAATATATATACATACATACATTCCCCATGTATGTGTGTGTACCTTTACATGTATGGGGAGAGGAATAATGTACTGGAAATTGCTTTGGCAAGATGCAAGATATTTCTTCTTTTTCAACTTAAAGGGAATTAGAATATGGAAGAGTAAATAGCATCCATCAAAGATGGCAGCAGGAGAATTTGTATCTTCAGGGTAAAGACAGGCATTAGTTGATACAATGGGTTGAAGATAAAGATGCAATAGAATCTGTAACCATGAAATAAGGTTCCAGGAGAAGAGTAGAACAATTTGGGGGAAGGAAACTGGAGGCTGAATGAATGTAGGAAAAAAGAAAAGATATGAATATGAGAATATAAGAAAGCAGTTAAGGATTCAAATGTGTGATAATAGGTTGATAAAAGTGTAAAATGTTTTGTAACTGGTGGCAAATTTTTCAACATAAATTTTGTCCTAGCCATCATGAAAGTAAGGACTGCTTCTGTATAAGTTCCAAAATGAATAAATTAGACTAAATTTTTAAAGTAACAGCATCCGTTTCCTCTGAAACCCCTGTTTTGGAGAATAATTCCTGTTTTCCGGGAATTCCCTGGAGTTAGCTTTTGTTAACTTCCTCTGCAGTTACAAGGAACATTGCTCCAAAGGAGACTATAATGATAATTACAACAGTCAAACACAAATGTGATGTAATAGTGTAACTGATTTTATTGAAATGAATGTGATATTAATTACCTCTGTTAAAGCCAGTCTGTCCTGATTTGCAGTATTGGGGAAGAATGGGACTTATGGTTGAGCACTGTCTTCCATCTTAAAGAAGAATGCATTTCCTGAGTGATGGCAAAAGAAAAGGACATTTTAAAATGATAATCGTAAGGAAAATTATCATGAACATTTCTTCTCTCTAGCAGGAATGATTAAATGTGATGTAGTTGTTAGCTAAAAAACTTGGAAAGCACTTATTTCTGTAGCAATTTTTATAATGCAATTACAGTGTCTATGTTATTGAAATCCATGAAAGGGTATTTCCAGACTCAGTGTAGACCATAAATACACACACTTTAAACTTAGAAACAATTGTCCCACTTAGTTCATTTCACATCTTAAGAGCAAACTAAAAATAGAAATGATGTAGATAATAATGCATTTATTTTATTTCAGATACAACGGGAAACTAATGAACTCACTGTACTCAATAATTATTAACATTTTGGGTTTTTTATGTAGTACAGAGATGTCCCTAATCAAACCAAAGTACAAGGAGGAAAAGATTTATTTTTGGTATTCTATATTCATTCCTGTCTTCTAATTTTGTTGCCAAAGTGTAATGGGACTAGTGTGAAAGCATGGCTACTCTTAATTCTGAAAACAAGGTTTCCACACAAATTATAAATAAGGACATTGATTTGTGATTTCTAGCTAGCTGTAGTGGGATTTAAGCTCTCTAATTTATACATTATATGCAATCAATATTTATTGAATTACTTTTTGGGCAGCAAACAAAGTGCAAGAACTGAGGAGAAATAATAAAAGAAGATAATCTATATCCTCACTAAGACTATATAAGGTAGGCTGTTATACATAAGACAAGATTCATATATAATAAAATAACAATAATGATGGCTAACATTTTAATGTCAGTTTGACTAGGTACCTGTTTTACATACCAATTCATTTGGTTCCTGTAATAACCCTGTAAGGTATTAATAGGTTCCCTATTTGACACATGAAGCACTTGAAGGGCAGAGGAATGTCCTAACTTGTCCAGGATCATATTGCTTTTAAGTGGAGAAGTTATGATTCAGGCCCAGACAGTCTGGTTCAAGAGCCTGTGCTCTTGATCACACTCTGTACTGATATCAGATCAAATAAGGCAGAAGCCTCCAACCACAAAGCCAAAGGATAAAAGGGGCACTTTTAAAATTCAGCTTCTGCTGCCCACATTCTTCCAGATGTTTCCCACCCGCGTGTGGCAGTTGCCAGTCACATTGCAATTTAAACAACAGGGTTTTATTAACAAGGAAAATTAACCAGGGAAACAAATTCCTAAATTTCTAAAAAAGGAATTTCTAAAATTCCTGAGTCTTTAATGCCACAAGTCACTAGATATCTTACCCCAATCACCATTTTTAGTCCCACAGGTCCCAAAGACACATATGGTACCCTTTTGTCCATTCAAACCTGAGGCAAGCACTTTAAAAGATCCAGTTTTTTTTTCCATCTTCTCTTTTCTTCTCCCTCCAGCATTCCAAGCTGTTTAGCTTCTCCAAGGTTCTTCAAACTTTTCCAACAAATACTGATGCAAAATCAGTTTTCCAAATCCCTGACTTTCTCCAGGTTCCATACCACCTTTCCCTGGCGCCACAATCTTCCTTTACCAGTCCTGCCTTTGGCAGCATCTGGCCACATTCACCGGACCTGCCCGCAACAGCCCCCAGTCATCCCCAGCCTACCTTTCTGGCATCCAGCTCCACACCAGCTTCTCCTTTGCTGACTGCTCTCCCACCATGGCTCCTTGTCACCACACCAGCTCACTCCTCTGGGGTGTTTCCACCCAGCCTGGCCACCTTGGCTCCTCTTTACAAGCCCACCATTCTCCAGTCTCCCACATCTCCCTTTGGGCCTCTTCTGGCCTCTTCTTTTTGTGCGACATTTTCGCACTTCTCATTTCTTCTGGTGGGTCTTTCTCTCAGACCCTGCCCACCCCACCCAATACAATTTTCAATTACATCACTGCCAGAGGCCTTGACTACCCATCCAACCAAGTTAGCCTGTATCAGTACTATCTCTTATTCCAGAATGATACTGAGAAAAAAGTATTCCAATATTGTTAAGTACAAAAATCATGACACTCCTGTGACTCTTTCAATTAAAATCAACTAAAATATAAAATTTAGTTTCTCACTTGAACTAGCCATATTTCAACAGCTCAGTAATCACTTGTTGGACATTTCAGCCTCACAAAATGTTCTGTAGAACAGTAGTTAAATAGAAAATAAATATGATAGTAACTCAAGAGAAAGTACAGTGTTTCTAAAACATGAAAAATTAAATTGGGCTTTAATGATTGAATGGATGGCATTGGCAATGGATAAATGGACTGTTCACCAAAAACAGAGACATACATTATAGTTTATAGTGAAGGAAATGGTAATAAAGTCAGTTCTGGAAATGATGAAAGGAGTTATCTATGAGCTATCTGACTGAAACTGCTCCAGAAATCATTTTAGAAGAGTTAATAATGATTTGTGTAGAGATACTCCTGAACAATGAAAGAAGATGAGGTTTTCAGAAAAGAAAATTTAAAAAAAAAAAGTGCTAATGGAAAACTTGGGGTATATTTAGCGAGTAGAAGGTAAAAAGTGGGATCCAAAAAAAAAACCAACACTGATCAAAGAGGTAGAGGATACCAAAATGATGACACACCACAAGATTAAATAGAGATAAGAATTTTATGAAGAAAGGAGTGATTTTGTGATTTTGTGTAGAATACGGTAGTGATACCTGGACTGAGGGGTAGGGGAGAAATTAAATATTGTGGTGATGAAGTCAATGCTGACCTTTGAAAGTACAATGGAATATTAGTAGCATAAACCAAATAGTGACAAGTTTAAATCAATCCTTCACAAAGTTTAAAGGTTAAATGAAGTGATGGGTATAGGTTAGAAGGAAAAAAGGATTTGCTTGTTTTAAATAAAGGAAATTATTGTTTTCCTGAAAATATTAGCTTTCCAAAAAGCAAACAGGAATGCTAAAAAGGAAAGGACAATTTTCAGTAACCTTTATACTATTCATTCATTAATTTGTTCATTCACTGTGTGCATTGCATACCTTCTGGGTATCAGACGCTGCAAGATATTGAACATAGAGCAGTAATAAGACATACAATTCCTGTTCCTTTGGTACACTTGCTTCATTGCTCCTTTTTGCACTTTTCCCTTTTCTCCCAATTCTGTCCTAAGACCCACCTGCCTGCCTCTCTTTAATAATAATTCTGCTTACATACTAAGCCAAAGTTATTAAGAAATATCCTTAACATACAATGTTCATTCTCAATGATGTGTTATCATTTTCTTTACAGATTTGTTTGTTTTTTAAGATATAAACCAATAAACTTTTAAATCAGACAAAACCTTAAGTACTTAGTTTTGATTTGGTTTCCTATTAAAAAAAAATCAGAAATGAGAAAATGAGAAGTGCCAGAGTGATAGCACCATTGAGAAGTATGGCTCCGTTTGATGGTCATCACAGACTGTTGCTGCCTGCTGAGAAAATCCTTCCTTGTATAGCTGTTAGGTCTTTAATGACTCTATCAGATCTTGATGACCTAATTTAAATATAAAACACATTTCTTATGATTTGGCATTACCTCTCTCATCATGAGGGACTCTTAGTATAGCATCAAGGTACCACTTATTTTGTCAAGAGCCATACTTGTATAATGTCAGGCTTTCCCTTAGAGCTCACACACTCATGTAAAAGATACAGTATCATAACTACAAGCTATAAGCCACTAGTTTAAAGTTTTTAGGACTCATTCCAAATTGAATTAAGTTAAATTTAGATAATATTAATTGAGAAAGTTAGAAAGGGAAAAAAAGGACAACTTCTCTTCTAATTCTGGAAGGAAACATGAAAGTTTCCTTGATTAGGAAAGAGGTTAAATTTGAGGTGGAGAAAAACTCTTGCCAATCTTGCCTATTTTAACTACCAAGTTAATTTTGTTCAATATTTCAAAGGCACATAATACACATGATAAAACACCTTCATTTTATAGGCAAGGACTAAGACTCAAAAATATCAGGAATATTCATTGACATTAAAGCATATAATCTAGACTTTCTGTTGCTGAAAGTAGTGTTCCATTCTATAAAATTAATAGTTATAACTAGGGGCTATGGCAAAATCATTGGGAGGCTTGTTGAAAATACACATGCCAGGGACTCAGCCTCCCAAACCTGGTTCAATAAGTGACATGTATTTACTGGTATGTTTCAGGAAGTACCTCTTTTTTTTTTTTTTTCAGTTTTACAAAGTTAACAAATTAACTTATATGATATTTACATTATATGTTAATAATATGTACACATTGTGAGAGGATTCCTTACAACCAATTATTTGACGTATCTGTCACCTTACATCTTTGTTTTTATTTTTATTATTACTATTTTTTTTTTTTGCTGAGAGCATTTGCATTCTATTCTTTATCTTAATTCAGTTATGCAGTGCAGTTTTATAGTCACCAGGTATGTAACCACCAACCACAATTACCATATTGTTGTTATACAGCAGATCGTCAGAACTTATTTACCTTGTAGCTGGAAGTTTTACCAACCTCTCCCTATTTCTCCACACCTCTCCCCATACCCTAGCAACTACTTTTTCACTCTGTTCTTACCACATGTAAGTGATCCCATACAGTATTTGTCTTTCTTTTGACTTGTTTCACTTAGCCTGGGTCCTTAAGTCTTTCCAGTTTCTCTTAAATGGCAGGATTTTCTTTTTTATGACTGAATAATATTTTATCTTATACATAAATATTTGTTTGTTTTGTTTGCCTCCTGTCATGCATTGACCTAGAGCCTTAAGTCATTTCCATATCCTGACTGATGTGAATACTCTACAGTTAATATGGGAGTACTGCCCACCCGCCAGCAGGCAAAACCCCCCCCCAGGCCATCTGGAAGCCTGGGTCCCTGGCTCTCGGGACTCCCTTGCCAGCAGGGAGCAAGGGGGATCAGGTTTCTCAGGTATGCCCCCCATCTGGATAGGCCTGGAGGGGGGGGGGATGGGGTGGAGCTGCTTCCACCCTCCAGCGGATGGCAGCTTCACAGGGCAGCCATCTGCATTTCGGTTCGGCCGAGCCAAGGTGCCCTCTGCTCCTGGCCCAAGGGGAGCATGTAAGGGTGCAGGTCTGGCCGTCCAGGCCCACCCCCACACTGGGAGTTACCAACACACAGGCAAAGGGGGGAGCCCCTTCCATTTCTGTCTTACTCCAGCTAAATTTAAGAGGACCAAGAATATGTGCAACACCAACCCCAACATAGAACGGGTGAGGGACCATGCAAAAGTCCAGCCCACAAGCCTGAACTGAACACAGCACATAGACAACCAAGAGAACCAGTACATGCAAGACAAGAGAAACAATTGTAGAGACATGATGTCACCATGCACACCTGTGCACTCACTGGGCAAAGAAGATCCGGGGCTTCATCTTGGAGATGCCTTCAAGGAGAGCAACACACCCTTCCCACACTACAGGAGAAGAGAAGATGGCCAAAAATGGAGTAATCGGCCCCACATCAAAACTGCGAAATGAAGCAGAGGAGATGATCTTCAAAGGCCATTCACAGATTCCTGTATTCACAGAGAAACTTTTTGACCAACTCTGGCTGGGGGCAAGACTCCCTAAATCTGACACCAGAGCCATAAGGAAAAGCAGCAAAGCAGTGGAGATGGGATTGGAGAAGACGGCTTGCAGCAAGAAAACATGGACAGATCACAAATGAATAGAGCCTAGCCACCCAACGCAAATTTAAGGCTGAAAACCTGCCAGCAAGGCTCGCCTGGTTCCAACAACACAGTCCCTCACCCAGTGAAAGGACACTGCCATAGGAAAGAGACTAATGGACTTAGCACAACTAGCAAACGACAAAGTGGGGTGTGAGAGAATGGAAGGGGCACCAGAGGGAGGAGGGAGGGGTAGGTATCCCAAAAAAACACTTACAGAGGTTGTGATCTAAAGAACAAAATAAATTAATTAATTTTAAGAAGTATGGGAGTACTGATAATTTCTTCAGTATCCTGTTTTCATTTATTTTTAATACATATCCAAAAGTGGGATTGCTGGGTCACATGGTTGTTCTATTTTTTATTTTTTTGAGGACCTTCCATCCTGTTTTTCATTTTACCTAAACCAATTTACAGTCCCACCTATAGTATATAGGAATTCCCTTTTCTCCATAACTTTTTAACATTTGTTTTTCTGTCTTTCTGATGATGAGCATTCTAATAGATTTAATGTGATATCTCATTGTGGTTTAATTTTTCGGTTCCCTGATCATGATTGATAGTGAATATCTTTTCATGGACCTGTTTGCCACCATTATATGTCTTATTTGGAAAAATGTTTCTTCAGGACCTCTGTTCATTTTTAAGTCAGATTGATTGATTTGGTTTGGGTTTTTACCTACTGAGTTATATGAATTTTTTATATATTTTGGATTTTAACACTTTCTCAAATATATGATTTCAGTTATCTTCTCCCATTCCTCAGGTTGCCTTTTCATTTTATTGATGGTTTCCTTTGCTGTAAAGAAACTCTCTCATTTGATGTAGTCCTACATGTCTACTTTTACTATTATTGGCATGCATGTGTCAAAAGAAATTCTTGCAAGAATCTGATGTATACTCATAAAACCATCATTTTAGCTATGTTCTTATAATAAGATTGCATTATCTAGAATTTGTTTCTAGGTAGTTATATAGTACAGCTATTAGTGTCTATAGAATTTAGATTGAAAAAGGGAGTTTCTTCAAAGAAAGTCACTAGAAGGTTTGCATAGAAGGATGATTCTAACTTGTATTTTAGAAGAACCACTCAGTCTACTAATGGGAAAACAAGTGACAGAGTGGGGAGATATGAGCAAGGCAAAATTCTGATAGGGAGGCAATTACGTTAATTCAGGCACAGAGATAGAGGCATAGACCTGGGTGGTAATGGTAGAAATGGTGAGAAATAAACAGTGTTAGCGATAAAATATGATAATATGATTGTTGACATAATGTGTCATGAATTAAAGATCACTCTTGAACTGAAGCATAAATCAGGAGAAGGCGAGGAGAGTAAAATCGAGGGAGGGGGAGGGCACAAGAGATTACGATGTTTCACCAGTGATAAGATAGTAGGAGATCCCCCGGGGTAGACAATGATGTGAAAAATATATGTGTATATATGTATATATGTCTATATATATGTATTTATATATATATACACACATGTGTAATCAAATTTAAAAATAAAAATTATCTTTTATAAAAAGATCACTCTTAAGTTTTGTGCTCTTCAAGTAAATGGAAAAACAGATTGCCTTTTACTGAGCAGAGAAAGCTCAGAGAACATGTTTGGAAGGAGGATCAGGAAATTACTTTTAGATATATTAAATTTATGGTACCTCTTAGATATTCAAACTGTAGTCTGATAGCTATGATAGTTTGAAATTCAAGAGACTGGTTCAGGATGGATATGATTTGAAATTCATCAACATAATGATGACATTTAAAATCTTAAGACAAAATTTCCAAAAGAGCAAGAACTGATAGAAAAGAAAAGAGATGAAGAACTAAACCTTAGGACACACCAACAGTTAGAGGTCAGAGAGATAAGGATGATCCAAGTGGAAACTGTAAAGGTTAGCCAGTGCAGTGGGGAGAAAAATAAGGAGCATGATATCCTGGAAGCTAAATGAAATAATTGTCACAAGACAGAGGAGTGACTACTTATGTCAAATAGTTGAGAAAAAAATAAAAGTTATTTATTGATCATTGCCTTTAGGACTGTGGATATTATTTGTGACTTTAATAAGGAATGGGTGGAGTAACTGGGACAAAGTTTGACAGAATGAATTCTTTTTTTTTTTTTTGAGACTAGGTCTTGCTATTTTTGCCCGTGGAACCGCAGGCTCTCATTGCCTGGGGTACCACAGACTCAAGCAATCCCCAGCCTCAGCTTCCCAGGTAGCTGGGGTTACAGGCGCGCACCACCACACCCAGCTATTTTTTTTTGGAACTAGGTCTCGCTACGGGCCCCAAGCGGGACTCCAACGGCAATCCCTAGCCCCGGCTGCTTCATAGGCTGAAGCTTACAAGCATGAGCCACCGTGCCTGGCCTGACAGAATGAATTCTAAAGAGAATGTGAGTAAAGGAATTAGAGACAGCTGAGAATAGACAACTCTTTGGGGGACTTTGTAGTAAAAAGGAAGAGAACAGAGGCATGGTGACTGGAGGAGAACATAAGGTCAAGAGAAGATAATTTTTAAGATGGGAAAAAAATCACAAAATGTTTGTATACTAGTGGAAATTAACTACCGGGTTGGAAAAATTCAGTGATACAAGGGAGAGAAGGGATAGCTGGTAGGAAAGTAGGTTTTATAGACACAGTTAGTTACTGGGAATGGATAAATATGGGGACAACAGGTTGTAGAAGTTCCCTTCTGATCCTTTCTTCTGTCTCATGAAGCAAAGTTATTAACTATGTCTGGGGTAAGAGAAGCGATATCTGGAAATTTGAACAAGAGTAGAAAATATGAAAGTTATCTATTAGAGGAAAATAGAAGATGGAATGTGGGTCTGATTGAAGGTCAAACCCAGGTATACACTTGGATTTAAAGACAGAAAAAGCTGAGAGAACAGGCAACTTAAATGTACATTTTTCTGAGCTTCACTATTCAAGTAGGTAGGTTGCAGACATGAAGTTGAGGGGAAATAAATGTGGTTAGGGTGAGAATTTGGTTAGATGAACACAGATTAATGTAGAGGGGCAAAGAAGTGATTAAAATGACAAATTATGTAATTTATGCTTCATTAGGAAGTGAGGATGTGAAGTACAATGGGGAGCTGTAAAAGGTGTTAGCATCAATTAACTACAGGGTCCTCAAGTAAAAGATTAATATTAACATTTGAGTATTAAAGGGAGGAAGCTTGAAAGATAGGAGGTGATCAGAGAGTCAGAGAACAAGACTGATTTGGTGTGCTGGAATGAATGTCCAGTATTCTAAACTGGAATGAGAGTGCATGCCAGTTTTTTTTTTTTTAGTGATATAATAATTATTTTGATGGATTGATTTATTAGGTTCATGACTACAGAGAAGGAACACCAGAAGAAAAGACCTACTATATAGAATTATGGGATGTTGGAGGCTCTGTGGGCAGTGCCAGCAGCGTGAAAAGCACAAGAGCAGTATTCTACAACTCTGTAAATGGTAATTTTGTAATTTTTTCTTTATTTCTTCCACTTACTAATGTGTAGGAGTAGAGATCATCTGATAGACACTGCTGTAGAAAGCCAGACTCAATTTAAGAGTCAATATAGTGACAATTCTTGTTTCATATCTACATATCAAGTTGTGGTTTGTGTTTCTAGACTTTGACCACATAATTCATAAATTAAATATCTGCTTCATCTGTATATTTCTATTATCATACGCTAAATATTGAGAAAAAAATGTATTTTTTTGCTTGATATAAAACATGGAACTTTCAAAACACTGTCCCACGGTGCTGTTTTGTTCAGTTGAGGAAATAAAGTAGAGCCCTGTAGGTACTGGTACCAGAGATACAGAGACTGCTTGCATCTGCTCCTTAGAAAAAGTTCTGTGTAATTATAAAGAACTGCCTAAGAGTGTAGAAATTTCATCCAGTTGTAGATATTCAAATATTTGGAGCAGACTTCTACATAGAGATGTATAGTATTGCATGTACTGTTGCAGTTCTGATTGCTTTCCCTGTGTGCAGAACTAAACCACTGATACCTGTGTCTAAATGAGAAATGAGAACTGTAAGGTAAGACTAACATAGTGTTCATTGACTTCTTAGAGACTAGAAAGAAGTGAAGCTTAGCTTAGACCTAGAAAAAAATGATGCTGTTGGATTATATCAGCCAGCTAACTTGTCAAAATTGATACCAGGCTGATCTGATGAAAACACTTGGTTTTTATATAGTTTTGACAAAGAACATGAAAGTTACAAAATAAACAATAAAGACCATTGGAATCCTAGAAACTTTATGAAACTCTGAGTTGCAGACTTAAATATTAATGAAGAAATCTATCTAAAGTTATATACTTGTTTGATGATCTTTTCTGTAGTTACTACTCTTTAGTGATTTATCTCTTTTTTAAATATTAAGTAAATAATTACATAGATCTTATTTAGTTTTACAGATAAACCAGATACATTCCTATTTCTTAAAGTTTAAAAGAAGATATCTGTTAAGAAAAATCAACTTTCAGTTCTTTCACCCTACCACTGGAACATTCTCTTGACTCTCAAGGTTCTATGTGTGTCCTCAACTATCTTTAGTTTCAGACAAAGCAAAGCATGAGAATCACTCTATTCAAGTGCAGTCTTTGTACTTAGTAATCACTTTTTTCCCTCAGTACCCTATCTCCTTCCAAGTTGATGAGTAATTCCCAGTCGTTAAAGTCTTTATCTCTCTCTTTTAAAGTTAGAACATATTCTGATCAACTGTCACCTTAACTACTTTCCTCTGGATGGTATAGTAGCCCTCCTTGCTCATAGACTACAAAATCAGAACTTTCAGTCCAAATAAAAGAGGGAGAATAAGGACAAGAGTTGTTTAAATGCCCACTAAAAACTCTAAGTTTTAAATAGTCTCAAAAAATAAACTCCTCCCTGTCTATATAATAGCTAATTTAAGACTTTTATAATTCTTTCAGTCTCATAACCCATAATTTTGCAATTATACCTGAGAAAAAGGAGAGGAGAAAATATCTGCTATGCCTTTGCCCCGAATTGAAACTTTAGTCTGCTCTTTCATTCTTTCATTGTCAGATAAACTGAGTTCACATTCTGGCAATCCCACTTACCATGTCTTAGGGCAAGTTATTCAGACTCTCTGAACCTCAGTCTCTACATTTATAAAACAAAGATAGTATTTTTTACCTCATAGTGCTATTCTGAATATCAAATAGCTGGCACTTGTGGAGCACTGTATGTAGCACTTAAATACTTGTAAATGTCAGCTATTTTCTTTAGTGGCAACTCTTTGTTCCTTTATGAAAACTTATCTATCTTGTGTTCCAGATATCTATCTAGAACCCCTCAGTGAGGAAGGGGGAATATGTATGATTGGATATGGGCATGAGTGTCAGATCTATGTACTAGATACCCACAGAGATGCAAATTTATTTGAGCTTGCTTGAATAATTCAACTATAACTTGTGCAAGCACCTTAGTTGTACAGGTGTCTAAAAACTAGAGAAGTCAAATAATTCTAACTCTTCTGCTCTGATTTTTCAAATTGATATAACTTACATCTTGAAGAATCATCAGTTTTACATTCTTTCATCTGTAGAATATGGGTAATACAAAGAAGACTTGAGGATTGATACCCTAACCTCCACTAGCTTTCAGATTTTTCTCTTTGTCTATATCTGACTGAAATAATGACCTGTTGTGACTTTCTGTCTAGGATATTGAGTTTATTTAATTCTATTTCTGAGCCGCATTACATTTTGTTATTTAATCTATCTCAATCTCTCAAAGTCCATCTATTTTTTACCATTCATATTTCTTTTTTTTTTTTTTTTTTTTTTTTTTTTTTTTTTTTTTTTTTTTTTTTTTTTTTTTTTTTTTTTTTTTTTTTTTTTTTTTTTTTTTTTTTTTTTTTTTTTTTTTTTTTTTTTTTTTTTTTTTTTTTTTGGAGACTAGGTCTCACTATTTTTGCCTGTGGAACCGCAGGCTCACATTGCCCGGGATACCACAGACTCAAGCAATCCCCAGCCTCAGCTTCCCAGGTAGCTGAGATTA
>PVHY01022908.1:0-21746 GCA_004024945.1 Uropsilus gracilis | reverse complement strand
GAAGGGAAGGGAAGGGTAGGGAAGGGAAGGGAAGGGAGAAAGAAAATACCTAAAGTATTAGTATTCAGGGGTTCCCCAGAAAAATAGCCAGAACATACAGCTGGCCAAAATGATGCGCATACAACTGAGTCTGCCAGTCAACAAGTTGGGCCATTATGCAGAGAGCTTCCAAACAGCATTCTAGTGTCTCCTTAAGCAAGGAAATGGGTGACTGAAGAGCAGCATTTGGCACAGACCTGCAGAACAAGACACAAAGCATCCAGGTGCCAGAGCTCATGGAAGTCCAAATGAGCTGCAAGGCAGCCCTCAATGAGGAGAGCATGGGTTACTTACACAGTTCCTGAGCTCTTTTACACTGAGGACAGAAACCAGGTGGAGAAGGGAAAATGGGGAGAGGGAGAGAACAGTGTGATGAAGTCAGACTCCCACCTCCAGTGGAAGTGAGATCTTGTTTGCACTGACTCAAGCCAAGAGAGGGACCTCACAGGGGCACCACACAGAGTCCTAGACATGTGTGTCCTACCATTCATGGGACAGAGTGGATGGCATCTGATTCATGCCTGTTCAAAGTGCACAGTCCGGCTGAAGGAACTGAGGCAGCTGCAGAGAGAGATGCACCTGATGATGACTGCCCACTACAGAAAAAAGGTGCATGCTTGCCTTGGTTCGTATATGAAAACAGGAGTGAAAGAGATGACTTAAGCCACCGAAAGCCTTTCTAAAAGAGCACCAGGGAACCATGAAAACTGGGTGGCAGGTAAGGGGGGCACCTGTGCTGAATGAATTGCAAAGCTATCTGTGTGTCCCGGACAGAAGAGCCTATCCAGATATGAAAGGGGTGGTCAGGGGGTTGCCAATGGACCTGGGCAAATGCATGCTCCCCAAATTAAATAGTCACTTTGGCAGTCATCCAGCCCAGAGAGCAGGAAGTAAATGTATGACAGTGCTGAGCAAGAGAGAAATCCCCTCAACTCCAGTCTCATCTCCTGCCAACCTTGGTTCAGCCCTGGAGGGGGCAAGGTCCTCTGCCAAGAGTAACCACAGGGGGGCCCACCAAAGGTGGGTGCTGAGGCAGGAATTGCAAATGCTAGGCCACTGCCCATCCCTGACCAGCTGAAGCTTGGTGACCTGCCAGGAAACAGAGCAGCTATCCCTGGAAATACATGAAGAGCTTTAACCAGAACAAAGACTGAACTTTGGGTCTTGTATCTTTTTTTTTTTTTTTTTGAGACTAGGTCTCACTATTTTTGCCCGTGGAACCACAGGCTCTCGTTGCCCGGGGTACCACGGACTCAAGCAATCCCCAGCCTCAGCTTCCCAGGTAGCTGGGATTACAGGCACATGCCACCACACCCAGCTATCTTTTTGGAACTAGGTCTTGCTACAGGCCCCAGGCAGGACTCAAACCGCTATCCCTAGCCCCAGCTGCTTCATAGGCTGACGCTTATAGGAACGGGCCACCATGCCCTGCCTAGGTCTTGTATCTTAAACTGATTTTTTTTTTCATTTAGAACTGAGTATTAAGTTTAATGGGGACAGGAAGCTGTCCAAGTTTTTATTTAAGAAAGAGGAGCAAAACTTTCTCTCACTAAGTTAATTCTAGAACAACAAAAAGATTTCTGATTCCATGGATGAGTCATACTTGTTCAAGAGAAATGAAGCGTCTGAAAAAAAAATCAAGATAATTCAGAAAACAGAAGGGAAAAAAATTCAGGCAAAGAGAGACAAACAGAATCAGGAATAGGAATAAAATCCTAATAAAAATGTTTCAACCATGGAAGCTGGAACAATGAAGCAATGTTCTCAGAATTAGGAAGGAAAATCGTTTTCACTTAGCCTAGAATTCTATGCCCAGGCAAGTTAAAGGAGACAAAAGAATGAAAATATTTTCAGTTACTCAAGCTCTCAACAATTTTATCTCCTATTCATTCTTTCACAGGAGCATCTAAAGGACACTTCTACCAAAACAAAGGCAGTTTTAATGCCCCCAAATGCATGGGGACAGAGAATGAATTAGTAAAATGAATATTCAAGATAATGGCCCAGAGTAACCTCTGCTCAACAGCTCTGAGGAGAAACTATTTCAGTCTGCAGAGGGAGAGTGCAGGAATCTAGGAAGAATATCTCCAAGAAAAGAGGATGGAACTGAGGTGTTACCAGTTGGGGTTGACCATCTGAAGAAAGATCTCAAGTTCCATCCCATCAATTAGTGCTAAGGACAATGAAAATGAAGCTAAGACAAAGGGACCCAAATATTAACTTCTGAGGGAAAGTTCCTTAAATCAAGCACACAGACCAATAAAAACAAGTGTTATTGCTCCGTCTCCATGCCAGGGACTTTACTACTCTCTGTTAAAGTTTCCGGGACCCTATATGCATTATTATTATTCTGCCCATTTTATTGAGGAGGAAAGCAGGGCATGGAGAGGTTGGATGATTGGAGCACCATAGAGCTAATAAACACCACAGCTGGGATTTGAACCAGGGCTATTTCCAGAGCACCAGCCTGTTCTTGCTGATTACTGTTCCTGCCTCTAGGCAGGAACTAAGCCTGTACTGAGAGAATGGGGTCGTGGACACTGTTGGGGCCTGGGTGAGGTGGAAATGATACTTCTAACTCCTCATCTTCTTGGTAAAAAGTCAACACACGATGGTAAAAACTGGAGGCTGAATGGGGACACGAGCTACAGTAATGCAAGTACATTATTTAAAATCATCAAGCAAAAAAAAAAGAGTCATCAATCACATAACAGAAGCTGCTAACAAGTGTTGAAAGAACTGGATTTCTGGGTGATGAAAGGCAAAGCTAAGGACTGTTCTTTTTAATTCCAAAATAGTAGTTTTGCCGGGTGTGGTAGCACGCGCCTGTAATCCAAATGCTGGGAGGTAAGAGGCCAGGAATCGCTTGAGTTCATGGGTTCGATACTACCCCAGGCAACATTAGTGAGACCTGGTCTTGAAAAAGCAGCCGGGTGCAGTGATGGGTACCTGTAATCCCAGCTACCTGGGAGGCTGAGGCTGGGGATTGCTTGAGTCCGCAGGATAGGGACTACCCCAGGCAACATAGCGAGACCTAGTCTCAAAAATAAAATAAAATAAAATCGTATTTTATTTTTATTTGTACAAATGTATCTTTGAGTTGATATTCTTTCTTAATATGTCCCTGGAAGGAAGAGTTGAATTTTTTAACCATGGATTTCTAGGTCTTTTATGTGGAAAAAAAAAATCGTTTTTACGAAAATGAGCTAACCTGACCAGTTAGCTCAGTTGGGTAGAGCACCAGGTGCTAATAACAACATAACCTTTAGAAACGTGGGCGAGGGCGTGGCGGAACAGCACCTGTACTGCCCGGGCACCTGATGGGCAGAGAGATGGTGGGTCCCATGAGAACCACCCCGGGTCCTACCTTCCGGGCCGAACACCTCTCCACAGTGAGCGCAGAAGAAATGCTCGGGGTGCCAGGTCTGGTCCATGGCCGTCAGCACTTTCTGGAGAAGGAACCCACAGATAGGTCAGAGGTTGCAGGGCATCAGATCGACTGGGTTCCGCGCAGGTGACTGGTGACCTTGAGGCCACTTACATCCAGGATGGGCGCTGCACAGTAGGCGCAGCGCGGCGAGAAGAGCTGATGGTAGTCCTCGGGGCAGTACGCCAAACCATTGCGCTCGAAGAAGGGCCTGGAGCCGATCTCCTCTTTGCAGTGCGTGCAGAGGAAGTGCTCCGGGTGCCATGCTTGGCCGAGGGCGTGGATCACCTGAAGGAGGAGGAAACCCTGGCAGGGACCCCCGGAGGTGTAGGGGCCTATGCATTGCATAGCGCTGGGGCATTTTGCCATGGTGGTCTAGGAAAAGGGGTACCCCCCGGGACACGGCACTGAGAGGACCTGGGCATAAAGGGGCCACATTACTAGCCAATCTGCTGCTAGGTGCCGAGGCCTGTCAATGACCCCAGCACTATCCAGGGAGATGGGTAAACTGAAGATAGCACAGTAGTGACAGACAAGAGAGCACCACCTGGAGAGGCGCGGGGCAATGCCCCAGTTTATAGTTCTCCATCCTGATCCTTCCTCTCAGGCCCCACATTGAGCAGATTTGGGTGAGGGAGGAGGTCGAACAAGAGTCTATGGTCTGGTACCAAGGAGTTGACGGCAGCTGAAATGGTAGGCCCTCAAGTCTCAGCCCTCCCTCCCAGCATGTAAGAGCCCGGGCATGTGGCCCTTGTCAGCCTCAATCTCCTTATTTTCACAAAGAGAGTAAAGCAGAGTCTCCCTTGTAGGGAGGGCAACGGGGACCAGTAATGAGGGAAGACTGGGAAGGGGCTTAGTTCACTGCCTGGTCACTGGAGGCATCAACATTAACAAAGACTAGATTGCAGAACAATATTCCACTGTGTAAAGAGACCTCATCTTTTTTCAATCATTCATTGGTTTGGGTGGGATATAGGAATAAAAGAAGACCAGGGAAAAGTCAAAATAAGCTAGCAGCAGAACAGGGCAAGTAGCTAGGGAGGGGGGAGGGGGGAGGAGGGAGGGAGAAATCAGGGAAGGGAGGAGCACAAGAAGATCAAGAGGAAGGTTCAGGTAATAAGGTGGAGGGAGAACCGTGGGGGGAATATAATGATGTAATATTGTAATATTAATAATTAATATTATTATGCTTGATTATTTTATTATTTATGGTATTGATATTAATTATTGTGTTATTATTAATTATTGTGTGCTAATAATATTATAATACAATATTGTATTACAATATTACATCCTTAGCTGCTTGCCCCCGGTTCTGTTGTTAGCTTATTTTGACTTTTTCTTGGTCTTTTGTCTGTTATTCCTATATCCCACCAAAAACAATGAATGATTGAAAAAGATGTGGTATATTTACACAATGGAATATTTACACAATGGAATATTATTCCATATATATACATACACATACAAATATGTAAACAACAAAATGATTAATTAAAAAAATAATAATAAAGGACTAGAACGTCTGAGAATGGAAGGCGGTGGCATAATCCTGGATGGAGACAGACACACAGACACACAGACACACACCACGCGGGTCCCCCACCTTCCCAGCAATGGGCTTCTGGCAGGAGGCACAATGGCCCTTGGGCACAGTGGCAATTCCGAGGTCCTGCAGGTCCTGCTGCAGACCGCCCAGCATTGAGTCCAGGGAGTCCTTCTGGTCCTTGTCTGACTGTGTCTTGCTGCCACCTGGTTTCACAGCCACCTGGCACTGAGGAGAGAACCACGAAGAGCATCAGCCTGAGTCCATTGACCCTCACAGGCACCTCCAAAGCCACCCTGGGACTCACCTCCATGCAGCTCTACTGAACTGTCCCCTGCCTGCTCCCAGCATGGAAGAATCCCCGCAACACCAGTGAAAATGCTCTCCCCTAGTCTGCATGTCTGGGGCAAACCAAGACCAGACAATCCTTCCACATATGAGCCTTTTCGAAACTGAGTGGAGGGAGATGATCCTGTTTCTGGCTCCCATGATGGCCTCAGGCCAATGACAAATCATGTCTTCTCTCCATTCACTTATTCTGCAATGTTTATTGAGCACCTAGTCGGGGCCAGGCCCTGCTTGTAATGTGGAGCAACGTACCCCGCACAAGCCCGTGAGCTTCTGTCCTCACAAGGTGCACAATGGGTGACAGAGAATAAAAACACAGACATTTGAATAGGTGATGTGATTAGCTATTTATCCAGGTAGAAGTGATGAGGGAAGGATGAGGAGGAGACATAATCAATGATTAAGGTAATTATAAGGTAACCACAGAAGGTCTCAGAAGGAGGTGGTATTGAGGCAGAAGTCTGAGCTATGCACTTCGGAATATATCCTATGGATATTTGTGGGACGAGAGAAAGAAGAAGAGGTTGGTATATGAGGAGAAAGCTAAAGGCAGGCCAGGGGGCTAGAATAGAGAGGGTGAGAACAAGCAAGGAGGAAAGGATGGAAAGAAAGGCAAAGATCACTCATGCCAAGCTGGGTATGGTGGCGCATGCCTGTAAACGGCAGCCTAGGAAGCCGCGGCCAGGGCCAGGGATTGTGGTTCGAGTCCCACCAGGGGCACGTAGCGAGAGACCTAGTCCCAAAAAAATAGCTGGGCGTGGTGGTGCGTGCCTGTAATCCCAGCTACCTGGGAAGCTGAGGCTGGGGATTGCTTGAGTTCATGGTACCCTGGGCAATGTAAGCCTGCGTTTTCCACAGGCAAAAATAGCAAGACCTAGTCTCAAAATAATAAAATAAAATAAATCACTCATGCCACTTGTGGTAGTAGCTTGGGTTTCATCTTCAGAGTGGTGGGGGAGTCAAGGGGAGGTTTTCAAACAAGAAAGTGAAAAAAATCTAATTTACAAGATCTCTGAGAATCTGAGTGGGGAAGTATTTAGAGAAGCAGGTGTGGAAATAGAGGCACCAGTTAGGCGGGAACCTGGGATAACAGCCTGAACCAGAAATAATGATTGGAGCAGTGTTTGGAAAGAAGGCAGGGAGTTATCAGATAAGACTTGCTGATGGATTGGATTCATGTAAGCAAAACTCCACAAGAGTTGTGATAAATCAGTCAAAAGAAAAGCTTCAAGTTACCCCTCATCACTTGATGACTTTATGCTGATTCTTTCAACTCCCTTCCAACAGGGTTTCTGCTACCATCATCAAGTACTTCCTACCTCTCCGTTGCATTCAAACATGCCTGCATCCAACAGGCATGCAATGCTTGGGCTCCGCTTCCCTCACTTCCCCTTGCCAATGTCAACTTTTATTGCTAGTCCCCAGCACTGTCCTGGGTTCTAGGCTCCCCAGGTCCCCTGAGTGTGACCAGGGACTGTGCCTTTGGGCCTCTGCGATCCTATTTTTCCTGCCATCGAGAGTCTCACATTATCTCACCCTTGAAGAATTTATTTTGGAAGAAATTTTTATCATCTGACATGTTTCCTTCCTTCTCTGTTATATAAGGTTTGTGCATGGTGAAGAGATTAATGCAAAAGGTAAATTCTAAAGGCTTCGAGGGTGACTGCTATTAAGTATGAAAAGGAATTTATGTGAAAACACAATAATACAATTATGTATTTGATTTATACACTGGCAGGTTGCCTGCTTGTGTATTCCAGAACACTGAATAGCCACAAGACACTGGAAAGATGGCCCTCCTCCAGGGGACAGAACTGGAAGGCTGGGGACAAAGCAGTTAAGTATAAACTTTTGCACTTCCGATTTTTGGACACGTGAATGAATGGCTATTTCAAAACAAATACACTGATTTTTTTTTTCAATTTAATTAAGACACATGCTAAATCAATTAGGAAGCAGATCACTGGTAAGAGCCCAACCATGGGTTTTTGCTAGTATTTTCATATATACAGAATAATAAGGAAACGACTGGGCTTACTGTAGACATTAAGAAAATTTGTTTCTGATATTTATTCTTTTGTCACTCCCCATGGATGGGAAAACCACTTGTTTTTAATTCTATAAATGTGATGGAGGCTTATACCTCCTTAGACCCCAAGCTCCTTGAGTCAAAGCCATTATCATATATCTCTTATGTTCAGATAAGACAAAAGCACAAGCTTTGCTGATTTGCTACATTGACTATAGGTTCCAGGGAAATGAATACCAGCATAGGGGTCTGGTGCAGTGACTCAAGACTAATCCCAAGCTTCGGAGGCCGAGGCTAGGAATCCCTTGCTTGAGGCCGCAAGATTGAACAATATAGCAAGACCTAGTCTCAAAAAGCAGTCAAGAGTAGTGGTGCATGTCTGTAATCCCAGTTACCTGGGAGGCTGAGGCTGGGGATCACTTGAGTCTGAGGGATCAGAACTACCCCAGGCAACATAGCGAGACCGAGTCTCAAAAATAATAATAATAATAATAATAATAATAATAATAATACATAAATACCAGCATAGAACTGAGTTCCTGAGGTGGGGAGGAGAACTGAATGCTAGGAGGTGGGCATGGCAGGTTGGGACAGGAACTGGCTCACCTTGGCCTGCATCTCACACAGGTTTGTCATGAGCTCATCCAGCTGAGCCGCAGCAGAGGTCTTAGCAGGTGCAGCTGATTTCTGTGGTTCTTCAATCTCACTGCAGAGAGAAAGCAAAACTAAAACTCACCCTAACACATCGAGCACAAATATAAAACACATGTAGGCCATCAGAAAGTGCAGTTTGAACTATTAATCCCTTAAACATAAAACCAGAGACAGAAGGCATTTTAAAAAAATCAGTAGTAGATTAAAAAAAAAATCATTACACAGTCTCCCTGCCTTCTGTCTCTGTCTCCCTCTGGTCACCCCCAAATGGATGGCTCTTCTCAAGGACATGAAACAAAGCACTGGACATGTACCAGCTGGTCACTCACTCACCAGCCAAGCACCAAGTGGCTTCTGCAAAGAGATTTTAAGCTCTTTTTTAAATTTTTGCTTTATTTTTTAAATTTTGATGGTATTATTTTTAAGTATGAAGTGCTCTGTCTTAGTGACAGTCAGGCAAAAGTCAAAAAATAAATGAGAATAAAGAACAGACATACACCAGGGGCCATGCCCATTCAGTCACACACTGCCTCCAGCTGTCTCCCCATGAGCTAAGCAGAGGTGATTGACACCCAGGTCCATGAAGCTTGTGACACGATTTCCCCTTTATAGAGGATGTTTGCAAGTTTTATATAGGGCATATACATATATATATATATATATAATTTTACATGTCCTGGAAGGGTTTAGCTAATGTAGCTGATGTTGGCTTCATATCGATACAATTGTAAATAAATTATTGACCAAGACAATTTTAGGTTGAACAAGCAGAACATAGATTCCATTCAAGTACTTACTTTAATAAAATGAACCACATAAGAGGACAGAAAATCAAACTCAATAAATTCTCAGAAGTAGGTCACACAGACCATATTCTTAGATTTCAGTGAATGAAAGTACAAATTAACCTCCAAAAAATTATCCATTTAAGAAAACATAAAACATTTATAAATAACTCTTGGGATTAAGGGGGGGGGAGCTGAAATGTTAGGCTATTTAAAAATAGCAATGAGAATATCAACACCCACCCACCTGCACACACTACCTCAGAATTGAGTGTAAAATGTTACTGAGAGAAGAATACATTAATAGACACGTGTAATATTGAAAAATAGGAAAGATCAGAACAAGAAAACCTCTAATGCAAGAAGTTTCAAAAACAACAAACCAAAAAGCTACAATAGTCAGAGAAGAAATAGCATAAATTAGTGAAACAGAAAACAAAACCAGAAAACTGACAGTGTTTTAGAAGCATTCTCTCTCTCTCTGTCTCTTTCTCTCATATGCACATGCACACAGTTATAACTATTTTAAATATTTCTAAGTATTTCTAAAATATTCCAAATATTTCACAAAATATTTTTTCAAAAGTGAAAATACAGATTATTTTGCTTATTTTTATCTACTGATCACCAGGGGAGGGGAAGGTATACGGAAAATCAAGTAGCTCTTGTTTGAAAAAATAAATCAACATGTCCCATTATAGACTGAGTTATTCTTGCATATTTAATGAGAATGCAAGAAAAGCGACTTCCTTCCCTTCCCAAGATACAAGCACTTGTTCTTTACTGTATTTGATCTACATTTCTGGGTGGGGCCAGGAGTTCATCTTCCCGCCACCAACTGTCCACTACGTCCACTACATTCACTATGTCCACTACCCGGCCTTTCCTGAGTGCTCATCTCTCCCCAACAACCTGTCCCGTCCCTGATGTCAGATACCATTTCCATTTGGGCTTAGCTCCATTTTTGCCCTTTCTGTTCTTTCCACTGCTCTTTTTTCTATTATTTTGCAAATGCCACAGGACCTGCACTATCATTCCCTCTAAGTCTTAGTATCCAGAAGACACCTGCCAGACAGGTTTTCTCCAGGAATGACTTAGTCATTCTTGGCCCTTTGCTCCTGTCTTTTTTTTTTTTTCTTTTGAGACTAGGTCTCACTTATATCTTGCTATGTTGCCTGTGGAACCGCAGGTTCACGTTGCCTGGAGTACCACAAATTCAAGCAATCCCCAGCCTCAGTCTCCCAGATAACTGGGATTACAGGCGCGCGTCACCACACCCAGCTATTTTTTGTGACTAGGTCTCTAGGTCTCGGTATGTTGCCCCGGGCAGCTCTGGAACCCACGGACTCAAGCAATTCCTTGTCTCAGCCTCCCTTCTTAGGCTTGGATTAAAGGCATGTGCCACCACGCCTGGCCTGCTCCTCTCTTTTATTGGAAGGATTCAAAGGAATCTTTCCTTTTAGGATCAGGATGTCACTGCCTGGAACACAAACCAACACATCGATAAGAAACATGGGGAGATGTGGAACTTGGTAAAAATGGTATCTTCTTGTTCTGAGTCTTAGAGTAGGTTTATATCAATATAAACTTCTAGGGTAGGTTTATATCAATAAAGATTTGTATATTTTTAAATATCATATATTTTATATTTATATATTGAAAACATTGTTTTCATATATTATATATAATATATAGTATATAAAGATCTGTATATATTTTCCACAAAAATTATAAAAGACTTTGTCTTTTAAACCTCCTGCCAGGTAGAGATTTTTTTCCTTCAGTTTGGGAACAAAAATCGTGAGGTCCGCAGGGGTTGATCACTCAGTCCTTGCAGAAGCTTCTTCAGTCTTTTCATTCACAAGCCTCCAGCCACTGCCCTGGGCGCGTGTCTGGGAATGTGGAAGACAGCGAGGCTGCCATGCGCTCTCTTGCCCTGTGTCGTGCTGCAGAATAGGCGTGGTTTCTCCTTGGGGCTCTGTGGTCCTTGACACCTGCTCAGCTCATACCCAGGACATACACTTCTTTCAACACATCTCCCTGGTCTTTTTTCTTTTCTTTTCTCTTCTTTTCTTTTCTTTTCTTTTCTTTTCTTTTCTTTGCGAGACCAGGTCTCACTATGTTGCCTGTGGAACTGCAGGTTCACGTTGCCCGGGGTACCACAGACTCAAGCAATCCCCAGTCTCAGTTTCCCAGGTAGCTGGGATTACAGGCTCGCACCACCACGCCCAGCTATTTTTTTGGAACTAGATCTCACTACGTGCCCCCGGTGGCACTTGAACCTTAATCTCTGGCCCTGGCCGCGGCTTCCTAGGCTGCTACCTACAGGCATGCACCATCATGCCCGGCCTCATCTCCCTGGTTTTTAACTAGGCTGGGAGCGCAACATACAAAGAGAAAGTAAATCAATGTCGGGATGCCCAGTTGTCCTTGAGCCGATACAAGGATGTTCTAAATAAACAATGAGGAGCCTGGAGGAGCTAGCAATGGCACCATTTGCAGAGCTGTTCCTGGAAAGAGACAAACTCACGGCAGAGCTATCGGCCTCTTGAAGGTGGCCACGGCTTAGTTGCCACCCGCCACCGCTTCCTGCAGGCTCGGAACTGTCAGGACCCACGTCCCGGGAAGGAATTCTCAAGGGAAGGGCTACGCTGGATTGGATTTTTGTTTGTTTGTTGTTTTGTTTTTTATTTTTTTGAGGCCAGGTCTCACTATTTTTACCTGTGGAACCACAGGCTCACATTGCCCGGGGTACCACAGACTCAAGGAATCCCCAGCCTCAACTTCCCAGGTAGCTGGGATTACAGGTGTGCACCACCACACCTAGCTAATTTTTTGAAACTAGGTCTCGCCATGTTGCCCCGGGAGGGACTCAAACCATGATTCCCCAGTCCCAGCTGCGCTCCATAGGGTGGCGCTTACAGGCACGCACTACCATGCCCGACTTTGGGCTGGGTTTTTAATCCCTGTTCACTTCTGCGCTATCTTTCTAAGGAACTGTTTCTCATGGTTTTGCCATGTTTAAAAAAAAAGCCTTCAAAATGGCTGTGATGTAGCTCTTGATACAGAACCACAGAGAAATAGCATCACAGAGCTGTATCCACAGCCGGCAGGGAGCACAGGGTCAGGCTGAGAGCCCTGTTGAGTTCATTTAAGCAGGTCTGAATCAGCGGTGGAAGCCGAAAGCAGGAACTAAGTTTCTAAGTCTCATGACTGTCTGCGCCTGTGAGCCTTAAGGACTGGAATTGTTCCCTTCTCCCGGTTTCTATCAGTCTGTTACCTAGTCACTAGGTCTCCCGGATTCCTATCACGCTCCTACACAGGCCTCCCCAGCAAGCTTCTCAGCAACAGGAAGTTAGCCATCAAGGCCCACTCAGGAAAATGCAAACACCAGGTAAACAGAAGGGATTCGGTCCAGAGATCCAAATTACACAGGTGACATCAGAATTGAACGTATGAAAGATGTCACAGGAACCCAGGGGTTAATCACAGGAGGAAGCCAGGAAGCCAAAGGGACAAAGAAAAGAGGCATCGTTGCCAGAGACCTGTACCTAAGGGGACAGGTGATCAGGAATCATAGCCTACCTGTGCAACTCTGCCAAAGCCATTAAGGAGATGTACCTGCTAGGAAAGACACTGGGGAACAGAGATGGGGCGAGACCTCTCAGTCTCTCCACAGTATCTCCCAATGGCTGGAGACAGCAGGAGCCAAACTGCAGGGGTCCATTCCCTTGGAGCCCCCAGCAAGGCAAGAGAAGAGGAGGAACCATCTGTGACAGGAAATAGGCCAGAGACTCATGGTGCAGGGAAGGGGTGTCAATACTTTGGTGCTGGTGCACCCGAACTGACAGCCATTTGGGGACGTGGCGACATGGCCTTGAGCTCAGCTGATTTCCACAGTGCATGGTTCTGTATTCACCAGGAAGTCTAGTAAAGTCTTGGTTTCCTGAATTTAAACATTTATTAGGAGTCCCTTATGTTCCCGGCACTGTTTTGTTGTTATTGACAGTTTTTTTGGTTTGTTTGTTTCCATTTCTTTTCACTGCGATGAAGGGATGAGGAGGCCTAGCCAACCTGCCCATTGGACAACTTCCTGGAACTGAAATAAACTGGCAATATGCATTAATAAGTTGGCCTCGGTCCCAGCAAAATAGAAAGTGTCCTTAAGTGGGAAGTTATAAAAAGACTAGATAATACAGGCCCTGCCCTTATTCTTGCATCGAGTGTGCGCAGTGCTGGCAACCAACCAAGTAAGACATGGTATTGGGCACTTTCCCCAGCGTGAACTTTGCTGTCAAAGTTCAGGTCCTTTGATTGGTTTCCCAGAATGTTATCCGGTCTTTTAAGCTATGTGCTACACCTAAACAGAAAACAAGCTAAGTGGCTACTTAATTTTGTTCAGACTGTCAACTCTGCTTTCACCGAGTAGAAATGATTTCGTTAAGAGGGTCTGTTTTAATATGTAACTTGTATTAAAAAGAAATCCCTCTCTCCACTAGGTAAATTCTAAGGCAGTGAAGAAAGAAGCATATCATCAGTCTGTATGGAGACCCACTATCTTAGTTTCATCCTGATTCAGGCTTTGATTTTGTTGGCCTCCTGCTGAAATGTCTTTAGGTGTTTTTTCCTTAGTAAATGGAACATGACATCTGGAATAACTGGGCCACAACATCTGCAGTGACTCAGGCTATTAATACTTTGTCGAATGGTGAAGGAAACAGCAGAGCCCAGCAGCCTGACGACCTGTCTGGAAGCCAAAGACTTTGAGAAATTGCCATGTCAGCTTGGCGACCGCCTCCTCGGCTTAGCGACCATGGAAAGTTGGGGAGGGCAGAGGGAGTTCTAATAATAAACACTTGCAAAGCAAATAAATGGTGGACCAAGCACAGATTGATAGCAACTATCAAGTGACGTTGATCATTAAAGTATTTAATAAAAATTATTTAATGAAAACGAAATACCTGTAGACGTTGGGCTCCTGGATATTGGTAGTGTACACGAGCTGCACCTAAGATATAAGTAACAGATAAAAACAAGAATGAATTTCTATTATTATATGTCAGCACTTATCTACACTTACACTAGAAGATGTTTCTGGCTTATCTTTGAGATTTCCTCTCAGGAGGCAGAGACATACCAGCCATTCCACTGAGAAAGGTCACATTCTAAGCCCACTAGCTGTCATGTACACAAATAGCAGCCCCCTCCCTGCCCTACAACACGGACATAGAGGCGCCAGTTGTAGTCAGGAACCATACAAGAATCAAAATGAGTCAGAGCCAAGCCCTTGCACCAGAAAGAATGGGATGGATGGTGTCAAGAGGGAGAATCTAATATGGTTAAATTTAGTGCAGAGAAAGAAATAATGTCTGACATTAAAAGGTAATGGGCCAGCACTTCATTTATTTATCAAACAGTTATTGAGTGCCTATTATATGCCAGGGTTGGGAGAAATGCTGTCAGAACACCAAACAAAATGAACAAAAATTGTCTTCCTAGGACCTGACATTGTGGTGGTGAGAAACAGATCAAAGGAAAAGCTAGTATGCAGAACAAGATCAAGTAATTAATATGTCAAATCAATCAGGAGATGGGTGATCAGAAATGGTGGAGAGATGGCAGTTATAAATACATAGAGTGATGGGGGCACTTGAATATGGGCTTGCAGAAGGTGAGGACGGGAAGCAGAATCCTGTGTCAGGTGTCACGAGGTCTAGAGAAAACACTCTGTAGACCCCAGAGAACAAAAGTGTAACACAGGCTTGTCCATTGGACGGGGAGGGTTCATGTTTACCCAGTGAGGGCAGAACAGAGTGGTCAGGTATATAACATAGAAGTGATGTAACACAGAAAGCAGGTGGGGTCAGGACAGACCCAGGAAGGGAGATACATAGAGAAGGACCCCTTGCTTCTTGAATTTGAACTTGCACCAGAGACTCGGGGAGGCCTGGAGGAGACATGTGGCATTCAGAGATACATGGAGGATGTGGGTGAGACATGGGTGAGAGACCTGTGGGAAGGCTGACAATGGCAGCTATTACCCTGATTTGTACTTTGATTTGCTCCTTTTGTCCGAGACTTGCCTGGCAGCCTTTCCTGTGGTTCCCTGCCAGAAGGTGCCTTAGACCTTGGGCAAGTTTTGGGCCTTAGTGGCCCTACTTCAGGCCAAGCCTGTTGAAATAGGCATTTACCAATTGGAGGATGGGTAACATCAGTGTTTACCCCAGTGTTAACTTCAGTGTTAATATGTATAAAGGAAACTATATTCTGTATGCATATTAATCTTATTAAAGCGCTTTTACACCTAGTCACCTTTTTCTTTGTGTGAATGGCTAGAGGCCTTCAGAGCCTGCAAGTTTAGGGATCATGGGGTTACCTCAGTCACATACTACGCTAACGAAGGAGACTAGTGTGACCTGAGCAGATTGAACCAATGAGACAGATGGGTTAGGAAAGTGCACTTAGGAAAGTAAAGGAGGGACTAAAAATAACTGACATTACATAATTTTGAAATATGCATTTATTAACCACCATTTGGTTATATTAGTGGCAGGATATATATATATATATATATATATATATATATATATATATATATATATGCAGAACTCTCAGAAAATTTATTTTTAAAATAAAATTTTGTAGACTATTCTTCAACTATACATCTCACTGAACATTAAAGTAAAATTTTAAAAAATCTTTTATATTGACTATTTGAACATTTAAAAGTAGTACAGGTAAGTTATCATTCTTGTGTATATCCACATACTTTAATCAGTGGTTTAGACATTGTTATTGTTACCATATATGATGTGGAAATTTTTCTTAAAAAATATAGCTTTCTCATATGACATTGTTTTCATTGTTTTTATAAAAATGCAATCTTCTGCAAAGACATTTTATGGTTAATATAGTTGAAATTATTGGCACTTTTAATGGATGACAATAATTTTTTTAAAGATGCTAATTTTTTAATTAAAAAACTCACTAGAAGTTGATGAATCTATAAATTTAAAGCAAATTCCAGTAAACAGTGGAGAGTCTTCTATGTTTATATTAAATTATGTAAATATTTTAGTCTCAATATTTTCACAGATGCCAGTTTTCTGCCTCCATTGAAAGCACCTTTCTTTAATCGTATTTTTTCAAGGCAGAGCTCTTAAGCTATCTCCATTTGTGATTCTTTTTAACATTTCATCAAATGCAGATACTGCAAAATCACAGGCATGTATAATTCCATCCCATTCTGGCAGAGAATATAAATTTATTCAGTTACAATTCAGAGCTCAGGATTTTTCCAAAGCATAATTTTCAAATTAGGTAATAGGCCATTTGAGCTCTCATCTTTGATTTGTTCAACTCCTCCCCTGCTTTGGTAGGGAGAAATTTGAGCCTGTTTTCTTTTTGCCAGCTTTGTTTTACATAATTGCAACTTGCTAAAAGCTTCAAATGCTAATTTTCATGCTACATTCATTGAATAATTGGATTAAGTATTTCCCACTCATCTTGCATATAATGCAACCTACAGTTAAGTGGCTTTACAAAGTGTTTTTTCCAAGACTCAGGCATTTCTAAAATCCAACAGATGACAGGCAATAAAAGAAGAGATAATACAGCACCATGCGGAAATATTTGTATTACCACAAAAGTTTTGTAGGTGTGATATATACACATATATGTGATGGTATACACACATATATATGTATATATAATATTTGCACTTTTGACAATGGTGGCTCGACTGAACTGCCACTTGTTTGGACATGAAATTTGTGTATATCACAACTAATTTCAATTATATGTCTGCTTCATAGGTTTTTAATTATATCTGAGCAGTATCTTCACCACAATACTGTGCTCCACAAAATCTATTCACATGATCAACACATGCACAAAAAACTTTTATCACTAATGTTTAACTTTCTGATTAAATGAGCCACCACATTAACAGTATTTCATTTTTGAAACAAGGATAAATTTGCAGATACTTAATTTTGATCTTTTGGATTAAATGAGAAAAGTAAACCCTTTTGGAAACAACAAAGTTCACAATGGAGGTGCCTGATAGACCAAAGATAAAGTGGATGTTACTTGATGGTTTACTAAGGAATAGATTCATCAGTCTCTACCAGTTAACTTACAGGCACAAGGAAACCTGGGATTGAAAATGACTAAAATTCATCTAGAAGAATCGCCAACTAAAAAGCATTTGTACCTCAAAAGAAATCATCAAACAAACAAACAAACAAACAAAAAACAACCTATAGAATGAGAGAAAATATTTTCATATCACACAACTGTAAGGGACCAATCTCTAAAATAGGTACATATGTAACTCAAAAATAATTTTTAAAAAGAGAAAATGACTATCCAGTCAAAACATGACACAGAAAATGAAACAGACACTTTTCTGAAGAAGATACTTGGCCTACAGGCAGATGAAACTTCTCAGCGTCACTAATGATAAGGGAAATGCAAGCCAAAACCACCGTGAGATATCACCTCACCCCTGTGAGAAGGGCCCATGTAACAAGAATATAAACAACAAATGCTGGTGAGGGCGCAGAGAAAAGAGAGCATGCAAACTCTGTAGGTGAGAATTCAATTCGGTGCAGCCTCTGTGAGAAACAGTATGACAATTCCTTAAAAACAAACAAACAAACTGGAAATATTATGGGAGGTGGTAACACCTCTGCTAAGTATTTACCCACAGACTATGAAAACATAGTCAGTGGCCCTCTCGTCTTGACACTGCTTCTCTGAGTGTGTATTTCTATAAATCTGTTCTGGTCTTAAAAAAAGAATATGTAAACACTACTATGGTGAGACTGCATGCTCCTGAGTTCATAGCAGCACTGTCCCTGTGTGCCAAGACATGGGTCAACCTATGGCCCAATGGCAGGTGACTAGATCAAGAGATTGTGGCGGCCTGTGTAGTCCACGGGATGCTACGAAGCTACTAAACAATTTGAAACAGGGCCTTTTGAGACCAACTGGATGGATCTTGGGGTGATTTATGATGTTACATCAAATAAGTCAGAAAGTAGAAGGATGGTTTCAGTGATCTGTGGAAAATAAACAACAACAAAACACATGCTGGAAAAGTATAGTAAAAATAATTCTTAGAACTAGTGGAAGATACTGGTTTCCAGCAGGAACAAGGGGGAGGGAGGAAGGGGAAGAAAGATGGGAGGGATGACTTTGGCACCAGAGTTTTAGTGGAGGGGGTTCAAGCATGTGTGGAAGGGGGTAAAGATGAAGCCTTAAAGTCACACAGACATGGAGACCACTGACAAATGAAATGGAAAGTCTGTTTCACATAACATTGAAACACATCTCCTGAGCTGCACAGGCTGACATGTCACCTTCAGGCCATTCTTCTTAAATTAAGCATTGACTTTTGAAGTAGAAGCTGTCATTTTGCCATATTTGTGTCTTCTGATTTCCAAAAGAATGGTGCTATCTCTTCTCGCCTCCACAGTAGACAAGAAACGTTCACAAATATTTTGTGCAAAATACACCTACCTCATCAACTTCCTAAAGAAGATTAAACGTGCAGTTTTGGGTTTTGGTATTGTTTTGTGCCAAACGCTGATAAAATCACTAATTGCAAAACTGAAAAGCATTGCTAACTAATGAAACAAATATCTGTAGCTTTACATGTACAATAAATGATAAAATGTCTTTAACAATAATGTTTCAATTACACTACCTTCCATGGCAAGAATGTTTGGCCTCATTTCCTAGACATGATTTGTATAACCTTAACCTATAATTTCTCATATTTTTCTCTAGCCCTGAGGAGGCTTTGTGTATCTCATCGGTCACCACATTGACCACAGCAGGGCCTGAAGTTTGATCCACTGTTTGGCCAGCAGGGGAAGACACCCCAAAAGCTTCCTGTCACCCCCTAAGACCAGAGGAGTTAGCTGGCCCTGACTCTTTGTGCTTAAGCTCTTAATACTAACAGCCTTCACCCTACACATGAGCCTTCACAGGATACCACCTGCTAGGTTTTGTCTGAATAAAACCAGATTAAGTGAGTCAGATTATCAGCACTCACCTTTTGGATTTAGCCATAACATGGTGAGACCTCTGTTCACTGTGTGTTATGAGTTTTATATGCCACTAGGTGGAATAGACGCGGGGGTGGTCTATTGATGTAGGGTGACTTACTCATAAGAAAAATCATAACAATTTGTAAATCATAAAAATTTGTAAATTTGTAATGATAATAGCTCCCCAGTAGAGAGAGAAATATGCAAACTGAAAACTGTATGTCGCTGGAAGGAAAAAACATTCTAAAGGGAGGACCTACTCATGGATTCAGATCCGTGCTACAAATGATATGAAACAGTACAAGGATAAGCAAGAAAATCACAACAAAAATACCAGATAAGAAGAGAATCTTTACACTAGTTTCCATCAGGTAATCTTCTCATTGTAATGTAGACCCATGTAGACTTGGCCATAGGAAGGAAATAGATCAGCAAATACTGTGAATTGTTCAACTTGATACTTTTTAACTCTACTCAGAAATTCAAACTTTGTCTCCCTTTTTGTTGTTATTGTTTTTATCACATCATCTCTTAAGAGCTTAGCTTGTTTGAGCCAGTTCCCTAGAACTTCGTCATCCCTGGTTACACTGACAGTTGGATTTGCTAATGTACTCAGCAGAAAAGTGATGACCTTACAAAGTCTGAAAAGTGATGACCTTACAAAGTCACGCAGAGGAGACTCATTTGAGTTGTCACCTGGCTGGTCCAGATGAATACTGACCTGAGCCTGTGCCAGTCACTGCCTCATACTCTGCTGATGCCCTTCAGGATCTGGGAGGTGGGGGTGGAAAACCCTCCCACTCAAATCAGAAAACTCAGCTTGTGGCCCTGACTTCTGTTTCTATTTCTCAAACCAAATACTCTGTTTCTGACTTTCCCAAGTCTCCTCCTTTCCAAGAGCAGCAGCCACCTTTAAGCTGTTAAGGGGGACTTTCCCTCTCCCCCCTTTCTTTGATACATGACTCACATCATTTTATGGTAAATAGACTTGCTTTTCAAAATGTACTTAAGCATCTATGGGCAGTTACCGACAAGGGACTTGTGCCATCCTGAGTGGACAGGGTCTTGGCAGTCTCGATAAGGCCACCCTCCTTGCTGGGACTCTGGTTGAGTGGAAAACTTGTTGGGCTGAGACAGTCACCACTGTCCTGGAGGGTGGAACGTTCCAGTTCCTCCAACAAGGCATCTATGACAAAAGACACAACAGGATTAGAGAATCTGTCTTGTGGATAATGACCCTTCTCAATATCCCCACTGTGCCTCCATTCAGCACCCTGTCTTCTTGGGTTAAGGTTCTTTTCAAATGTCTTCTCTGACTCCTCATGTCACTTGAAAAATGTGGCTGGTTCTCCTGAGAGATATCTCTTTGATTCGTGCATGGGGCCTGACCCTTATTTCTTTAGGTAGCTTTCCATTTCATAGTCTCACTATACAAAGTGACTTCTTACATGCAGGGTATTAAGTGTTATTATTCATTGACTAGTATCACCCTCAAGATGCCTAATTAGAAAGTACATAGTTTCCCTATCAGAAAAATACCAATAATTAATTACAGTTTTTCAAAGTCTACCAGGATAGTCATTCTTATCCTTAAGGCTGGTGGATTTTTTTTCTATATCCCAAGCACAGAACAAAATTCTTGAAAAAAATATAAGTATTCTGTCTTTGAGGATATAAAGAGATAAAAGGATTGGGAGAGGTCAGATAATACAAAATCAGATGCTGCAATCTGAAGAGTTGAAATGTGTTTCCCTTGTGGTTTTCTTGGGGAAAACCAAAGGACGTTGCAAGTTTTACACTATTAAGTTTCTGTTATGATGAAGTTATTAATAATTATAAAAATTAATCTATGTCAGGCACTAAGGATTAAGGACTTTACAGGTTTCATTTACTCATTCTGATGCCTTTACACACTTGTTATTACAATATTCTGTAGGTTAAGAAAGAGACATAATTCATTTCATGTCACACTGTGCCAAGTGTAGACTCTGGGATTAGGGTCTGGGCTATCTGAACCCCAGGGATTGACTTCAAGATGGGAATTCCAGATCCCAACTCACTGGGTTCTCAGGACCACCTAGACTTATGTTCTTCTCTGAAGCTGTTTCTTCATTGATGTGACGCAATTGTATCAAAACAGTGTTTCTCAAACTGAGTCAAGATGCACTAGTGGTTCTTTAGTGGATTTAAACAACATGGCTGTAAACTTCTTTTTTAATAAATAGTTTGTTCACCTTATAAGAATTTGGTTTGGGCTTTAAAAGAGCTGGTTTAGAATTTTAGTAAGGTAGATGCAGATGGAGAAGGAACCAGAGTTGTTGTGGTTTTTTTTTTTTTGGGGGGGGGGGAGGAGCAGCCAGTAAAAGCAGGTAGTTGAATAACAAAGGTTAGTCTGTGAAAGCTTAATTGTGAGTAAAGGCACTTACCCAGCTTGCAACAGGTTAAGTCTGGAGTCTTGTTTAGGAAAAGTGGGCAAAGGATTTTTATTTTATTTTTCTGATTGCATGTATATATATATATATTATATATATAATATATATATATACAAACACATATATAAATATTGCATCTTTGTTTATCCTGATATTCTCCCATCACCGTATCTCCCATGCACCTTCTTTATCTCTTGTGCCCTCCCCTCCCCCGATTTTACTCTCCTCGCCGCCCCCCTCCACCTTGGATCTATGCTTCAGTTCTGTTGGCAGTTTTACATTTTTCTTGTCTGTTGTTGTCTCTAAATCCCTCATATAAGTGAGACTATCCCATATTTCTCTTTTTCTTTCTGGCTAATTTCCGCTAAGATGATTCCTTCTAGCTCCATCCATGTTGCTGCAAATGATATGTTTGTCTTCTTTGATTG
>PVHY01022907.1:0-21724 GCA_004024945.1 Uropsilus gracilis | reverse complement strand
AACCAAATGGGAAAAAATTTTCGCCCTCCAAAAGAGTGATAAGGGATTAATAACACTGATCTACAAGGAACTCACACAACTAAACAAAAACAAAACAAGATGCCCAATCAAAAAGTGGGGAGAAGAACTAAAAAGACATTTCTCCAAAGAGGAAATACAAATGGCCAACAGACACATGAAAAATTGCTCAATATCACTAACAATCAGAGAAATGCAAATCAAAACCACAATGAGACACCACCTTACACCAGTGAGAATGGCCCACATCAAAAAAACAGGCAACAACAAGTGCTGGGGTGGATGTGGAGAGAAAGGAACACTCTTACACTGCTGGTGAGAATGTAAACTCATCCAGCCACTATGGAAAGCAGTATGGAGAACCCTCAAACTAATGAAAATGGAATTACCATTTGACCCAGCAGTCGCACTTCTGGGAATCTACCCAAAGGAGACCTCAATGTGGGTACAAAAGACACCTGTGCTCGGATGTTTATTGCAGCACTATTTATAATTGCAAGGACATGGAAACAACCCAAATGCCCCAGAAAAGATGACTGGATGAAAAAGATGTGGTGCATATACACAATGGAGTATTACTCATCAATTAAAAATGACAAATTTGATGAATTTATGGAAACCTGGATGTACCTAGAAGAAATCATTCTAGCAGAAATGAGTCAGATAGAAAGGGACAGAAACCAAATGGTTTCACTAATATATGGTCAGCCAAATGAAACTGCACAAGGGGAGAATGGGGACCAGCTGGAGCGGGTGGGAAGGGGAGGCGGTGGGTGACTCCCAGGGACTGAAATGATGTGAAATATATATAAATAAAAAATTATTAAAAAAAAAGTTTTTGAGAACAATTTTGGCTTGTGAGCTACAAAGAGCACATGATCTATGCCTATATACATATATCCAATACATGGATATTTATTAATTTCCTATACATATATATTCATTTGTATTTTTCATAATTTACTCTGTAAGGGTCATATCTTGCTGGGAGGCATGTGTGTGAGTGTTGCTAGAGATCCCATATGCTTCCATCATTTACTAGTGTCCAACAGAATCTAGGCAATACGTAGAACTCAATTACTCTTTGCAATCCCCAGATATTCCTGTAAGAAGAAATCTTGCCACTTCAGTTTTAGAGATCTCTAACATTCAGAAATGTTAGGTACTTGCCCAAAAACAGAATTTAGATAAAGAGCTAGGATTCAAATGTTTGCTGTGACTTCAATGCCTGCAGCATGGTATCTACTAGGCCCCATTCATTTGTAAAGATGGAGATTAGCTAGGTGAAATAAGTCAACAGGAGAAAGGTAATTCCAGTTGCTATTTACATGTAGAATATAGAGAAGCCAAAAAGTCAGAAAAAGTAGAACTAAGAATTAACCGTAGCCTACTATAATTATCTGAGGCTACCAGAAGGAGAGAGAAAAGGGGCAAAGAACAAAGTGAGAAGGGAACACAATGGACAATGGGTGCCTTGGAGTTGGGTTCAGTATGTTAACACCTATGGGAGGAGATCCTATGCTAAAACAATCATATAACCCAATGTTACCTCAAAAAAAAAAAATGCATAGTGGCAGTAGAGCACATTAACAGTTCTATTCATCTTCTCTAAATAGTGTTAGAAAAACTGGGCATGTGATTCTAGACTTGGCTTATTAAATACACTACTAGCTGAGTAAAAGAGAAAATGTTTTTGCTTAGATAGGTTGGCACATTGTTTTTTTGTACAATCCAAAACAAGCTACAACCTTGATTTTTTAGATTTAATAAACATCATTCTCTATTGTATTTCTCAATAAATAAGGAAAATTTCCTGAAGTCTGTTTTCTTTTTCTCAATAACGTGATTATTAACTCTAAACTTTTCAGCCTGCATTGTCACCTTGGGAAAAAAATTATGACTCACAAAAATACATTGGTGTCTTTTCTTACCTGCAAATGTCAGAGGAAAAGAATCTCAACAACCTGCTCTTCTGAACAAAAGGTGGAAATGAGGCACCGTCTGTTTAAAAATCAAGTCAGTGGCAAGGGATTAGATGCAATGTATGTCCTAGAAAAATCTAGAAATCTCTAGTCCAGCATAGTTAGTAGAAATTTAATGTAAACTACATATGTAATTTTTATCCTTTTAGTCTTGGTTTTCTGCTTTGTTGTTGAAAGAATGTTTCCCAAGATTCTCTACTCTTTTATTTCCCAATACCCATCTCTTACGTTCCTTTGACCCTGCCTCCCCTGCCCCTTTTAACCTTAGAAGACCATTTCTAGTGCCAAATAGTGTGTATAAGTGTTTTGTTTTGTTGAAGCATGTGCTATGTAAATACACAATATTTGTGTGTCATTCTGGCTTGCTTTACTAGATGCTATTCCCACAAATCCTTCCCATTTGCTTTAATGGCAACATTTCATTTTTCCTTGGGTCTGAATAGTATTTCATAGTGTGTATATACCACATCATCTTGATTTCATTTCTTATCAGTGAGTAGTTAGTTGCTTTCATGTCTTCGATAATGCTGAAATAAATACTGCAGAACACCACTTTTTAAATTGCTGAGTTCATGTTGGGAAAAATATCCCCAAATGGGATTATCATGTCATACAATATTTCCATTTTTGCTTCAAGGAAAATTAAATCCCTTTTCAAAGTGGCTGTCAAGACTTTATTCCCAACAACAACCTAATAGGGTTTGTCTTCGGCTATAGATGTACTTTATAATTCCCTAGTAATCATTCAAAGATACATTTTGCTCAGTATATCCAGAAACATACAAAATATTCTAATTTTAACATGTAATTAGTATAAAATTAAGAGAATCTCAAACTATGGTAAATTAGAATGAATTAATTCATTCTAGCCACAGTTCAAGTGTTTAAAAGTGACATGTGGAATTAAGTCATATGGTACAGACAGCTGCTATATTCATAAAATCTGTATGCTATAGACATTCATTGGTATTCAAATTTAAGTTCCTCCCTAAAAACAAATAATGGCAAACCCCCCTGTTGTTGAATTGTTACCACTTAGAATTGTAGTTACTTTTGATGATTCAGTCCTCTGTCCTAATGGCTGTTGACTAGTTTAAACCTCACTTAGAAAATTTCCTTATTAAATTTTTTTTCAAATTGTTTGAAAATGTATCCCACACTGAAAAGGCTATTTGTTGAGTTTACTGAATTTCTAGTTGGCACACCCTCGATATGTGAAAAAATAACAAGATGATTTCTCCATTTGCACCTCAAATCAATATTACCAAAGTCAGTAACCACGAATTTGTTTAAAAGGGTAAGATCCTTTTTCAGTTATGAAATGCAAGTTTATTTTGTTTTATCCCGGTGAATGCATCAACCTTGTGATCCTATTATCTTTCACTTAGAATCTATGACAAATGAAATATTAAGAAAGATCACAGAGAATTTGACCCGGACATGGAGAGAATTGGATACTATAAGTAGCTTAAACTCCCCAGGTAAATCCTAAATGGGCACTGCTACAACTATTTTCCAACACCTTAACCATGAAATGAAGATACACTGAAAGCTTTAAAAAGTATCTGAAATATCACTGGAAATTATGTAATAATTAGGTCCAGTAATTATTATGGGCAATAAGAGCTGATATGGACAGGGCTTAAACAAATTCAAATATAAATTGATATTTTCGACTTCTTTTGAAGAAAGAGGAAGCACTTCTAAATCATAATGAAAACACATTGGAAACTTTTCTGTTTCATGAGTCTCTTTTCCTTAGTGTCATAACTAAGAATTCCTCACAAGGATCACATCACAGTTCCCTGTTCAATCTACCTCAGCTCCTAGGTTGTTTTACTTCTATTTTTCTATCAATTTTAACTCCATATATTTATAGTAATGTCATAAGTGAATCAATCCTCAACTTTCTCCTGATCTTTAGACTGAATTGTTTTTCAACTTAAAAAAATCCTTTACTATTTTGGGGTAGCATTGTATATTTCTCCCTGTATCTAAGGACTAACGTATTATACAATTACAAGAGTTAGGCGGATTGAGAAATTTGACATTTTATTTGCAGAAGTGCTTTAATTAGAAAGGAATTTCTTCACCAAACCCATGGCTCAAAGTGTTACAAAACAAATTCAACAGTTTTTGATTTTTTCTACAAGTACATTACAAAATTAAACACACAAAACTCAATACCTTTGGAAAAGTAAACATTCCCTGTTTCCTTTTGATTCTCTCCCTTTTATGTAACTTTGAATTTAAAATTTCTTCATTTTAATTATGTGATTTTCCTACAGAGTATTTCCTAACTAACTTTGTAAATATCAGACTCCTGCTTTTTAGTAGCTGAAAACTCACCCTGATTTTAATTACCTTGTGGTATTTGTTTCCCATTGCTTTTTAAAGTTCTCATCCTTAAACTAACTTGCTTTTCTTTAAAGAAAAGAATCCAAAACTCAGTTCACAATACCCCCAAACCTCAGTCTAAAATACATACTTTTACATATATATTTCATGGTTAGTAATTATCTAATCTTGTTCCCTTCCAATATACCAGCTAGCGAGGTGTCACTGCAAACTGTTATTTTTAAACACATTTTTTTTGGTTCCTCTCCTCACTATATTACTCAAAATAGATGAGTATTTTGTAATTTCACTGATTCTATCTCAGCTTGAAGCCATTTGGAAGTAGATTTTACCTTTTGTGATCATCTATCTATATTTCTATTCTTTGCCTTTAAATGATCTCTACAGTATATACAATAGATGTGTTAGTAACAACATCTCTATGGCTATTTTATGTCTTCTGTTGCTAGGATGGCAATTCATTAAGTAAGTCTTTTTTACAAAGCAAAGACTTCCCTAAGAATGCACTAATGGCTTGTTCTTGATGGTTAATTTTCAGGAATCCCATCACATAGATATATACACTATGTCTGTGTAAGAACGACTCTAAATGATATTTTGGGGATACAAAGATAGGTAAGTGTATTCCTTCAATAAACACTGCAGGTGTGACTGAACTTGTGGGAGAGTGGGTGGAGGACTCACCATGATTATTATCACAAAACAAAAGTTCTTACCTGTACCATTAACCATGTCACAATAACTTGGCCAATAGGAGAGAGTTCTTGGAATAAAAAGAAAGAAATTGAACAAACATTCTCATTTCAAGAATACCTTTCTCACATTACTTAGCTATTATGATTCAACACTTTTGCTAGAACAAAGATTAGGTGTCACAAAGGCGTTTAACGGCTACCATTCAGAAATATTCAAAATATTTTGGTCCACTTTTCCTTTGATGTTTTCATTTTCTTGAGGTCATTTAAGTGCCATAAGTGGCCAGATTAGAAGATAAAAACTACTAAATATTATTCATTAGAAATAAGCTACTACAGACTCAATGCTAGAAAAAAATGTTTGTTGTTGTTTTTTTTTTTAATCAGAAATTAAGGTTCTAATTAAGGTTATTTTTCCAATGGGAAAAGCAACTAGCTTGTTGAATGATGAACCAATAGAAAGAGGACAAAAATCGGGTCACAGGTATAAATTTAGCATGAAGGAGGCTGGATCGGTAGAGAAAGAGCAGCAGGTGTTTGATCATAGATTGAAAACGTGGAAATCAATTTATTCCCACCCCATGAACTCTTATATGAGAACTAGCATTAAAGTAGAAGTTTATTTATACTTTGGTATCAGATTTTATATATATGGAAGCAATAAAAATAAGTTTTTCTGCATCTTCTGTACATTTTGGTAATGGGAAACTGATTTCCTACTCCTAACCTATCAGTCAATACTGCTGCTACTTTTTTGAACAGAAAAAGCTGTTAAACATGCTCATTTTGATACAATAGTGATATTAACCTTAAATCCTATACAGATGAGAAATTCTACCTCTAGTTAGGAACACTTAGCAACTCATCTCAAAAGCTTTCTGTATTATTGAAATGAAAAAAAATGTTCTGGTTCCTCAATATACAGTGATGTGATTTCTTATGAAATGAGCATTTTTGAAGTATTTGTTTCTCTCCACTAGGCTAATCTCTAAAAATATGTGACTATGAACTATAAAAGAAAAACTTCTACACCAGTTAATATTTAACTTGTATGTAATTTCTAGATAGGGACTTTGTAAGGCAGTGATTATTTAATAATAAAAATGAAAAGAAACTGTTTTTTACATTTAATAATTATTCTAATGTACAATTATTTTGAGGAGAAAAGGTTTCTTCTGATACTTTGGGAGTTTCTCCTATTTTACATATATTTGAGAAGATCAATTAAAGATATTTAGAAAAATATATTTACTCTTTTTATCTACTAGAAGATCAGTGGATATACTGAATTTATTTTACCTGTGGTTATCTGTTTGGGAGCAAAGATAGAAAATATCATGGAGTTATGTAAAATATTCAGCAATTGTGAATTAGTATGCTAATTGTCATAACAAAAGGTTAATACCTGGAAGAACAGGAAAATCCAGGGCTGAAACCCAGGCAGGCCTGTTCCACAGGCTTGCAACTGTTTTCTATAAATTGTTAAACATATATCCTCCTGCCTTCCAGTGACCTAGTAACACACACATTTCATATGGATACTTACTTTTTACCTTTATAGGAATCAATTATGGCAACTTTACTTATGTCATCCTTTCCATTGAAAACTTTATAAACTCCATCTGCTGTATTATTGTACTGAAAGATATACAAAAAAATTACGTTTAGAACAAACCATGTTTTATACATTATAAAAGTAACTCAATTTTGCATTTCTCATTCTGATCATTTATAATTATGTTAAAATGATTTAAAATATATATGCAAGAAGGCCTTAGTACTTTTTGACATGGTCCAAACCTTAGTACAGTTTGTCATAATTAAGCCAAGAAGGTAGTTTTCATCACTACTCCTACTACAGTGAGGTGACAAGATATTGAACAGAATGTGTGAAACATCTTCTAGGAATATTATAAACAGTTACTGAAAATTAAGTACGTAAAATTAAAAAAAGAAATGACCAATGGAAGAGTTGAGCATTTGAGCTTAAAAAAAAAACAAAAAACAAAAAACTGAATCTTTGATCTCTTAGAAGTTTTTACATTCATATTTAATTAACATAATGTTGCAATCCTAAAAGTTATCTGAAGGTATAATAATAAACTAAAGGAGGATTTAAAAATATCACAGAGCGCCAAATGAAATCATAGTCAATATTCAATATAATAGGCAGCTTGTCTTATTTATAATTCAGGACAATTATATCACTTCACATTTTCTTGTCTTTCCAAACTTCAATTTATGACATTTGTGAACGCTTTCTTTCTAAAATTATCTTCTACTTTAAGTTCTTATTGACAAACTCCGTCAATGTAGGACATTGCTGACTTTCAACCTTGCTGTGTCCAAATTTAGGTTAACTTTTTAATTTACATTAAAACATATTAAAAAAGTTTTAGAAAAGGAATGGAGAAGTGAATACAGTTAGGTAAGATACAGTATATTAAATCTGATTTTTTGAGGAAAGAAATCAAAGCTAAAATTAGTGTTTAATTCTTTTCAGGCTTACAAACTAATTTTTGATAAATTGTGTATTTATCAAAGTCTGAAGACTAAATCTTGATTTTTAAATTTAATTGCTGAACTCAAATAAGTGGATTTTCCTATCATGAAAACTACAGCCATGTAAAAGAAGGAATTTTTAGAAACTAGATATATAGTACCAGAATGGAAATAGTTAATGACTTAAAAGTGTGTTAAACCTATTTGCCACTCACCGGATAAAACAGACCAACTGTGGTATCAATCGGGTATGGAACCAAAGCTAAGAAAGGATCTTTATAGCCCCATAAAAACTCTTTCACAGTTCTTTTTTGAAACAAGGAAGACTTTGATTTTTTGATAAGTGTGTTAAGTATCCCTTGAACAAATGAATTCTGATAGAGGTGAGGTACAGCCTACAAAACAAACAAAAAATTAGACATTGAATTGAAGTATTAAATTTTAAACAAATAATTAAAACCCTAGAAGTGAAGTTTAATAAAACATGTATTTAATGGTCTCTAAATTTACTGTCAAATATATCCAGGGACATATGTCATTTGTCTAATCCCTAGATGATTTAGTTTCTCTGCCTCAGAGCTAGCCATAAGACATCCCCTGTGATATATTTAGCCATAAAAATAATCCCACTTTTTAATTTTAAATGATACAATTTCAATATCTTCTAACTTAGTTTATTACAATTTTGACATCTCTTTATATGATTTAAAATAACAGCAATTTAAAAATATTTTCAAAATGTCACAGGAACACATTTGTCATTCTTACAGAAATGAAAAATATGCGAAAATAGTTCTGACCGTGAAATTGTAGTGGCTACAAGAGTCCTTCAGAACATAATTTTTGGGCTACTTACTGCTACAGCCAGATTGAGAACCGTTAAAGTATCATTCTCCGTCCCAGCTGAGAGTGAAGGAACAAAGATGGCTGCATTTGGTTGCAGGAAAGACACTGTATGGTTCTCAGTGTCTTGGGTTATATTTTCTTTGGCCAAAAAACGAACTCTGAAAAATAATGGAACACAAACACAATGAATGCCTAATAATTTCTTGAATAAGTTAATGATGGATGGTCATTCAAAAAATTCAGTCACTGTGAAAGGCATTTTGTATTTAGTATACTCTAACTAAAGCTTGCTTACTTATATTACTATAAATATACCTAAAATCTGAAAGTACTCAACAAGTATACTACTAACAATGTACTATTTTCCTCAGAAAATTGGATTTTAAAATTAGACTGAAGAGCTTCAATGCTCAGAAATACTTATGTACATATGTAATAGTTGAAAACACAGCAGAATAAGTGCAACCCTAATTCTAAACTTAAATTGTACTTACAATATTTTGTCAGCAGATGGCACTCACTAAGAGAAAGTCTTAAAATTGCTCTGTGCTTAGAATGTACTTCTAAAACCAGGCAGACACATTTTTTCATTCAAACTGAGAGTGTAAGCAGTCTTTTTTAAAAGTATAAATGAAGTTAAAGGAAAACATTTTCCCAATATTTGTGTGTGTGTGTGTGTGCTGCAGCTAAAACTAAGTAAATAAACAACAATTTATGTTGGCTTTAAGACTATTCTAAATTACTTAGTCTTCAAAGAGATGATATAGGTAAGAATATAGAACTAAGATCTCAATCCCTGCAGTTATAGTCTCTGACCTATGTCATATCTCATTAACCAAAATTTGATCCAATTTATTTTGCAGGCATCAGCTTAATAAGCCTGTGATTTTGTTTTTGGAGGGATATTCATATAGGTTTTTGATAAAACAAAAAAAATCAAAGACCATGAAAAAGTATTTTCCAAAATAAATTCTTTTTGTCTTTGTAATTGTGAAGACCACATCTTCTTTGATAAAGTTGTAAGTAAACAGAGACAAGTGATAGATACAGAAACCTGCTACAACAGAATGAGCACCAAGGCAGCTTAGGTAGCATGTGCCTTGGTAGTAGTTATTTTCTACTCTCATACCTATTGTTGTAAACATTGATGGTGAGTTAATAATCTGGAAATGTGATTCATGGAAAAGAAATTATATACTATGAATTATTAGAAGTAGCTAAAAATACGATGTTTTGTGGTAAGAATTGATCATGGTGTATACTAATAATTATCTTTGAAAGAAAATCACATACTTGTTTCACACATAATAAGCATATGAATAGCAAACACTGCTGGTACCTGGGTGCATTTGTGTCTTAGCACTCAGTCTCCTCTTTTCTTATTTACTAAAGACATAATCTATAACTTACATAGCTGAAAATGTACACAAAAATCTTAGCTAGGTAATAGTTCCTAGGTTTGTGTCACCATGGAGAAATCACTAAACATCCACTAATATTATTTTTAAACTTACAAGGTGAAAATATTTGCTAATTCCCCCCTTGTTGGTATTGTCAAAGATTCTATTCAAAAGTATGTTACGGGAATGCAGGATAAAACTTAAAGCATATTCAGTCTTGGAACTTGGAAAGATAAAAGAATGAAACCTAGATACATATAGGCGCATAAGTGACTTGGAAGTAAGTTTGAATAGAAAGTTAAGCAGGTAATGTTTTGGAAAATGTTTAATTCCACAGTTATCAAAAATGAATCACTCCAAAGGTTTGCAAATCTTCTTGTTGGGCTCCAAATAAGTCACTGATTTATTTGACCTGAGATAGGGCCTTACAATTTGTACATCTGCCCACCTCCAGGCGCTGCTGGTCCAGGAACCATACCATGAGAACCACTGATACAACACACATTTAATTTGAAAATCTAAAATATTTCCTTTTTTAACTCTAGGGTTTTTTTTTTTTTTCTATTCAACAGGCATATTTGAGAATTGATAATATTTGCGCAGAATATAAAATACCTGAACTTTCTTAAAGACCGTGCAGCTATTTGATGCTACGTTCTTTTATTATAATTGTTAAATTAAGATTCTATATAGACAAACTATTTCAATGCATTACTGCATAGAAAATAAGTACACGTCAACTCAACAGCATTTGTCAAAAGAAAACTTTTTCAGACACTCATCGAACCAAAGAAAGAATGGTACTTACTTGTACGTATAAGGTCCTCTTTGCTTGAGTTTAATTTTGGTGCTATTCATTGACACTTCTTCTGCATTTAGAACCTCAAATAGCCAAAACTGCCTGTATACATCTGTGCCTGCTTTAACCCAATTTTGAAAAGCAATTGTACCATCTTCAAGAACAGCTTCCTAGTAAAAGTAACCATGTTTGAGTTATTTTCTTGTAGTAATTAATTAAAAGAATCAAGCTCACATAGCTTGTTCATGACAACCTTAGCCAACATGACACATACTATCAATAGAAATGTTTTTTAACAAATTAAAGTAGCAAAGCTTAGTTTTCACAGAATTACCAGTGTTAGTACCTCAGAAATGATTTTACACTTGATCTTAAAGACTGAAAAGCAATAAAAATGTCTAGTTTTAGCCAGTGACAAACTTCTTAATGACCCTGTGGCACTATTGCAAAAGCAGAATTTATATAATTTATAATTTATATAAAATAAACCTTGTTTATTTTAGAAGGCTCTTATCTGTTGAACATTAACTTTTCTTCTTGGGTGAGATGAATTGTTAAGCCAAAGTAAATAAAACCGTGGTATTAGAAGCTTTTTACTTCACAAGTTGGATACGTTAGAGCATGATTAGTTAAGATTTTCTAAGAAAACAAATGCTTCTGGATGAATAATACAAATTTTTGCTCTTCAAGATCCTGTTCAGTATGGCCTTCCTAACTCAATGTATTCGTCGCAATTCACATGTTTCCAAAAATAACAAAAGTTAGAAGTGCTTTAATTCTAAATCAAATTCTAAATTATTTTTAGGCTACTAATTTAAGAAATGTTGAGGTGATGCTGACTTTTTCAACTGTATATGATTTAGGTGTATGGGTTCTTACCACTTCAGACGCATGTTACCAATCCTCAATGTTAGAGCTGTGAGACTGAATGGAAATTCACCCATCCCCTGAAAATCAATTTATTTGTCTATAAAATGAGAGTACTATCATAGATGCTCTCTTAGTTACCTTCCACAGCTCTCAGCCCATGAAACTATAGTAACTAATAGCAAACAAAGGTGATCTTGTAGCAGGCAGTATTTCTAACTAATTGCCTTGGGAAAAGTGCCCAGAATGGAAAACTCCAACTTAACTTTAGTGCAGTAGAGGAAGAGGAAGAAAAGCATTTCACAGAATGTGAAGCTAAGCAGACTCACCAGTATAGGAACACTCTGACCTATTTGTTTCTATCACCTGGAAGCGCTATTCACAGAATGATGGATCAGAAGAGGACATGAACATGATCACATTTTCTAGAAAAACTCAGGCTCTGAAAGCCAGGTGTTTGGCCCAATTGTACCCAGTCAGAGTATGAAAGCCCTATTTTCTGACCCTTCCACCAGTTCTCTTTCACACAATGGTATTGCTTTCTCTTTTTTTTTTCCGTCACCCTCTGCACTTAGTTGGTAGAAGTCAAGTTAAGTTTCATATCTTCAGGATATTTTACTTATTGCTTAACGCAGAGAATAAGAGAATTCCTTAGAGAAGAACAGGGCGCTGAGCAAAATTCATTTCAAAATTCTGTGCTGTTGCAATCCATTGCGTTCAGTACACTGGAGTTGCTAAAGTGATGATAGAATCTTTATTACTTTTAGAACCATTGTCCTTGAAGAACTTTTCATTTGCACCTAAAAAGATAATACTGGACTTGTCTGTATGGAAATACTAACATAAAATTGCATATGGCTAGTTGAAGTGCTGTGATTCTTCTTCTAAATGTAAAGGTTTGATGAAGATGTTGAAGGTATAATCTACAGAAGCAGAATGCTATGCTATTCATTCCAAGAGACTTTGAAAAGGAAAAAACATATGAACATACACTAAGAATATTAAGATGAATGCAATATAAGTTATCATATACCTCTCAAGGCATCTATATTAATTCAGATCTTAAAGAAATTAACTCAATAAATGTTTATAGGCTGAAAAGGGGACTGTAATAGAATATACATGGGAGAACAAAACCCCTCTTAACTCTATTATGTGTGCATTTAATATCAAAGATATTCTAAGTCCATCATGTCTTTCTTTCAAAAGCCATGAATAACTTTGTTGATATGGAGACTTTAAAAATGGGAAAGTTGAAATAAATGTGCTGATCAGCAACTATCCGACCCCATACACTTTTTTTAGGAGGTAGAAATAGACCTTGAAGAAAAGAGATACCTGGTTCAATTTCATATAATTTAGGTGATAATGGAGAAATCAGTTGTTTTCACACCAATGTTCTATAGTTTCTATAACTTCATGACTGGCTAAGAGCTAGAGAAAAATATTAAAGTAGCCAATAGTTGAAATAGTCCAACTGTCAAAACTGACATGTTATTTCTTTGTAACCTGACACTAGTATAGAAATTACATACCGAAAAAAAAATTGCATTGCCCTTGCTTGAAACTAAGACTAAATATATTGCAAGTTTCTATACTTTTAAAAGAGCAAAAGATTCCATGTCCTTGAGTTTAAGAGGCCTTGCTTTTAAATTGGATTTGTGCTACCTATAGAGTTACCTTTTTTGTCTTTCACTAAACTTGAAGTACAATGCTGATAATTGTGTGCACGGAAAAAAATGATATGATTTAAGATCCTCTCATTTGGTTGATGTCTACCTGAGACACCATTCCTTACCTTAGATAATCTACCCAGTCCCTGTAACTGGATTCCAATTTGATGACTTCCTTCAGGAATATCTCCAGTTGGATTGAAAGTCATTGTCCTTACAAACTTCAATTCTTTTACTTTAATTTGAAAGCAAATTGGGATAGTACATCTATATAGTCAAATACTCACTTGATCATTCTATGGTGATATCTTCTCTAAAAGAAGTGGTTAACAATGAAGCTAGATATTATGAGTTTGATCTCCATTTTGGTCATGTGTAAACCATTTAAACTCAAGTAGGTTAATTTCCTTGTACCTCAGTTTCTTCATCAATTGGAATGATAGTAATAAGAAATTATCTTTGAAAGTCAATAATTGAATATGGTTAAAATATTTATCCTCATGTTATTTTATAGGTTAATATAATATGGACCCTTAGAACAGTGTTAGCATTTGCAAGTTCTCAATAAATGTTAACTATTATACAAATCCCCTAAGCACCCTCTAGATGGGGAATTCTATCATTTACTCATTTACTTCAAAGTTGGCTTCAATTGTTTTATTTATAATTACTCTCTAAGCCAGTCATGTGGCAATAACTCAGGTAATATCCTGTGGCATTTCTTTCCCTGCTATTTAATAATTTTATATTTATTTCTCTCCTGTGAAATTAAAACATCCTTAAAAAGCAGAAACGTGAAAATTCTCTTTATCCTCCTTAATAATTACTGCAATTTCTTCATTTGTAGGAAAAATAATGCTTCCTTTCATGGTGGCTCTATAGTTAATGCCATAAGGAAATTAAATGAAGATTTATTTGAAATTCCTATGCTATAGAATGTTGACTACACACCTCTGAGGTAGATTAATGTTAAGGGATAAATTATCTTTTAATAATGACAGCATATTCACCTTTTTTGAAGTATTTGGTAATTTTTGCCTCATGGCAACTTATACCATTGACTTTAATCTATCTAGCAGACTGTGTTAGCCTTTCAGCTCTACACAAATCAATGAGAACTCATATAGCAAAGATACTGGTAAACCTTTTAGCTATAATTTATAAAAAGTATGCAATCCCTAGAAAAAAATCCCTTAGGTAAATATACACATACATATATATGCATGATACATACATATATATGTATGATTCGTACTAAGGTACATATGCACAAAATACATTTTGCTTTTCTCAACCTTAAAACACAACTACTTTCATTATACTTATTTCTCATGCAAAATCATATCGATACTCAGACTAATTGAAAGAAATTATTTCTACTAAACTGTATACCTCTAAATAGCTTTTAAAATATTTATAGCAATTCAGTCATGTTAAATATATATTCTACTTGCAGTATTTCTCTAACATGTAGAGTTCCTTTGTGTTGAAAACACAAAATAGCTAGTTGTTATGCTATATAAACAAGGCACTCAAAGGAAAAAGGGATGGAATGTAGAATGAAATAGAATTAAAAAAAATTCCCTTAGATTGTGTGTACCTTATTAATCGTCTTCTCAATAAGCATATCTCCAACTGGCATCAGAATACCTCCAAATACAGCTAGAACCGCACCAATGACAGCACCAGTAATAAGTCCACAGTTTCGATCACAGCCCATTTTTCTTGCACAATGAAGAAATTAAAGTTCAGCGCCTACTTCTTTCAAACTCCCAGGTCTGGTTCAGATGATTACTAAGATGTCTGGTTCTATTATTAGGAAAGACCATAAAACAGCAACTTGAAAAAGATCAAAGTGCAAAGAAAATACGTAGTTGAGATAGATCATTTTTGTCAGTTATAAATGAACTAATATTTTTGTTTTACAAACTGGATTTTCTAGAGCAGTCTCTTTTAATTGTTTACTGGTGGTAGAAATAAGTATTGTTGTATAGAGCAATCTTTAAATTCTTTCAAATGTTTTTGCTATAGAAAATTAAAGTTGAAATTCTATTTAAGCACAAACTTATACTGTGCTCTAACCTAATTCACCCCTTCCTCAGCCTACGACACTTAGTTGCTTCCGTATCCTCTTTATGATGTACCCACACCCTTCCTGGGCTTTTGCAGGTAAACTGAATGTGAGGGGACTCATGTCTTCATCTAAATATTAAACAACTAAGGTAACAGGTGTTAACTTAACCATACCTTATTCACAGGTAAATAGCAGGTATCAGTTTCGCAGGAAAATATGTGATAAGACTCAGAACGAATCAATTCTTCTAATCATTTGTAAGCTACCTGTTAAAACAAAAAAGCATGAATAAATTGGAAAAATATTAGTACTAACTTTCTGACAATATATCTATTACCACCAAAATCAATCATTATTTGAAGTGTCCATGAATTCTGAGCTCATGCTTGAATTATCTTATAAAAGTGTCAAGAAGTAAAATATTTTAAGGATATTTTCAATGTCATTACTAATAACTGAATAAGTGTAGACTAAAGGTATAATGAAAAATATATATAGTATAGAAGACAATTAGTTTTAACAAGAGGTGTTTTCTTACCCCAAGCAATTGAATCATGGAAATTCTATTAAAATCAACTGGTTTGGCTACAAAATATTTCATCTAATCAACTTTATTTTTGGTATCTTTGTATAATATGTGATTTCATAAAGATGAAAAGAATGATTTGTAGAATTAGTGAATCCTATTGTGGCAACGTAAGAATATATTGTTTTTAATATTTAAAAATCTGTTTGAAATTTATTGGTTTTAACAACATTTTAAAAAATGAATTTGGATTTTTGACAGTCAGGATGTGTTTTGTAGCTTATAAACAAATATTACCTACTTTAAGATGCCTGTGACCAAAGGGGGGAAAATCCCTACAGGATGGAGGTTAAAACAAGTCAAATGACATTTTTTGTCACTATTGTAACTATAATTTAAAAAATTGTATTTGTTGTGGTCTCAGATTTTCCCACCAGTTTTGTTCTATCATAAGTACACCTTTTAGGATTTTACTAATATTTCCAATTGAGGAACCGCTTAATTTTTCAAATACTATTTATAAGCAAATAAAATATGGAAAACAAGTTTGTACCCAAAATAGAAAAAAAAAGATAGCTATACAATTGTTTTGATGAGTTTATTATTTTTACCCTTTCTTATCTTACAGGTTTTCCATTCAATAGTGCTCTTATATACCCAGGATACTTCCACTGAAAAATATGATGCAACAAATTAATTTGCATTAGGTCTTGGTGGCTAAGAAGCTTGAGTAGTCATTAGTATTAAATACTTTGTTTTTTCCAGCATGAAAGAAAACAGTATGCACCTAAACAAATGATTTTTCCTGTGGAATTTTATTTTTTACTGAGCAAGTGAGGTTAAATTTGATTATTTGGGGGTGAACTATGAAGAATAACCTTCCCTGCCCTATGAACTCAAGTAACATGGTACTATTTCCTGTAACTCCTGCTAGCATTGTCATAATGCAATGAAACATGCCACTTACAGCTTCCAGTGATTGGATAGTAAGTAGAATTTTCTTTTGTGGATTATAACTGTTCAGCATTTAAAATATTCTTGAAACAAATGTTAAAATATCATAGTATACATTACTAGATAGAGAATATCATCCTGGTTTTCTGTTTACTATGAACAAATAATCATATTCAGATTGCTTATAAAGTAAAAATTTACTGAATACCCATTTAGTAGATTGTCCTTCAGGTCTCATTTTAAGTCATATCTAAGGTAGTAATCAAATTCAACACCCTACCTTGTATAATTGACAGTAGCCATCTAAAGATTAAACTCACAGCTCTCTTGCTGAGTGACAATGATCAAGTCAATTTATATTGTGATACTTCAATTTCCTCAAGTGTAAAGTAAAATTAAAATGAAGTTTTTAATTTAGACAGTTGAACAGGTTTTTCACTCAAATTTTTACATAGGACACCAATTGGTGGAGTAACTACAATTATAGTCATATTGAGACCCTGCATCCTAACTTGGTCCCACTTTCAATTATTACTGTCCTTTTCCACCTTTAAGAAGCTCTAGGAAAACCTCTATAGAAATCCATGATTGTAAAAACCTTTGATTTTGAAAAATTTTTTTTAAAAAGTTACATATAACCCCTAGCATCAAATTCCAGTTTTGTTTATTATATCATATTTTTGAAAAATACAACTTAAAGATTGTCTTATTCTTTCTAATTCTCTATAAAGTTGACTAAAAGTTACTCAATAACATAACTTTGACAGATGGAATATATATAAATGATTTAAAAGTTTTAAATCTACTGCTCCTGAAATAACTATATTTCACATACTTACCTCCTTCCAGAATAATTCTTTCTTCCAGTAGCCCCACATACTATAGGAAAGAGTCCCAAGAAGGTTCACTGGAGGACCCAAGGGGAGCATATGTGTTCCAAGGTTTCTCTAAGACTGAAAATTCACTATTAAGACTTCTGTGGGCCCTAAGTCCATATCTATCAAATAGACAGGCCTGGACTTTGAACTTAAAGGTGAAGTGAGAGAGAATACATAGCCTACTGCAATTGAATCAAGTTTATAAGAAAACAGAAGTAGTGAGTAATTTATGCCTGTGAGCCACATGGTTAGTTCCTAGTCTATCACTTGATTGAATGATTTTTAAAACATCTACTATTACTTCATCCATGTGTTAATGTTTGAGAGAAAATGTGTTTGTGAGTAAGAGAAAGAATGAATAAATCTACTGTTTTTCCCCTAAGAATAGGCAAGATAGTTGACATTACTTGTATTCATGTATTATCCTTCAATGCTATGATACCATGAGCAATTAAGAATTACTATTATAATTAAACTTTAAATTATGTTGCATTCTACAAAATTTGAGGTACAGGGTGGTAAAACACATTATGTAAAATATGTGATGAGTGCATGAGAGTAAAGATTAGGTTACATAGCATGTTCTGCTCAATGTCTTTTACACTCATGTTCATCTTCAGAGAAAAAGTAATTTTTTCTCTTCTCTCAGGCTTAGCTATTAATGCATATAAAAGCTGTATCTGGCACCTGCTTTTCTTAGAATAGGTCCTTACACATTAAAGTAGAAAATTTTAGTAACTGTCAATTTTGGATTAAATTTTATTCTTTGTTATCTGTCCTACATCAGAAATCAAATCATGGCTGTAATAATTTGCTTTATACTTAAAGTACCTAATTTTGGAAAGCAGAAATAATCACAGATACAGGAAAGAAAATTAATTGAGTCTTATAAAAAGAGAAAGGGATGTTTTAAAATACTACTAATGATTTACTTATATTTTTAAAACTGACTTATATTGAAGCAATGGTTTACAAAAATGATATAGGGATACAACAAATTTACACCTCTTCATATACCTGTATGCCATTCCTACCACCAAAGCACCAGTACTCTCTTAATTCTTGAGTAGCTATATTCTATCAGTTTATGGACTGTAATTCCTATTACCTTTGTCACATTAATAGTTTATTAATCTTATTCCATGGGGCTATACATTTTTCATCAGTATATGGAAAATTTGTTAAGGCAATAAAAATGCCTGTATAGACTCAGGCAGAGAGCTGCCTCCATTGGGTTAATTTGAAGGAAAGAAGAATATTGGAATGTTTCTTTTTCTCTGATGTCAAATGGATGGGGTGTTTCTAAGTTGAATTTTGAGCATTCTGCCCATCTGTTAATTTTGGAACTCTGATAGAAACTGAGACTAAACATTTTGCAGTAGATTGAACTTTAAGAAATCCCTCCAATTAATAGATCAGGAATTCAGGGCAAATTCCCAGAGAATTTGTAATTATTCCCTGTGTGAATAAAGCAATGTTCCCTGGGAAACTACACCCAAAGAAAGGATGGCCCAGAGAGGACATTTCTTGGTATCTAAACTATGAAACTTGACAGTGTTTCAGATTACAAGAGTATTTGTACCATAAATGATATTAGGACTTAGATGACATTTTCCAACTCATAAGTATCTAAAATTTTGTACTCTGTCTAGCTTTCTTTCCACTTTTGCTTAGATTAGAAACTTAGATATTATGCTGCTTTGTTTCTACAAAGACTTACATTCTTGTATCTATTAAACATAGTATATGCCCATAAAAATTTCAATTTTTAGAATTTAAGGGGATGATTAAAGTTATTGAGTATGGTGGATAATTTTCAGAATAAATTCATTTGTAATTCTTTACTTTCATGCCACATCGATGTGCTTTCATGAAGTTATGGTTCCCTAAACAGGAGTAAATGCAGACTCAGATCTAAACTAGTTGAATTGGGTAGCATTAAGTCAGTACCCATAATATGAAATAAAAAAAAATTTTAAAGCAGAAGGAACTGTGACCCCATTTCAATCACAGCTCACTTGCATTCTGAGTTTTACCACAGAAACCAAGGATTCTGCAGAAACTCTTAAAATAACTACACAAAGAGATTTCTATTGCCCTTTCATATTGAGTCACCATTGTCTTTGATTTATATAAATAAAACTATAAAAAATTGTCAAAGGTATCAGTGATATAAAAAATAAGCCTTTTACTAAATTAAACTTGTTTTAGTATTCTAAAATTAAATCAGTGATTATACTAGACTTCACAGATTAAGAGTACCTCTAAAAACAATGCTGTCTTTGGAATTTATAAGACAGTGATAACTGTATTTTTCATTTGACTTTTAAAGTCATCATTTTAAGTAAATTTATTGAAAGCTATTCTTCATCTTTGAATCCCAGATAGAAATGCCATTATTTTTTTCTCTTCCATTTCTTCTTTTGACAATAAAATACTGCAAGATTTGCAATGATTAAAACCCTGAGCTCTGGAATCTGGCGGTTTATGTTCAATTCTGCATCTTGTTCTTATACTTCCTCCATGGTTCAATTTTCTCTAAAATGGGTATATTATGCATCAAATAAGGTAGTGTCAAATTAAATGAAATGAAATTAGGTATAAAGATTCACATCATAGCAATGATGTTATCTTAACATGCTATTAGTAGTAAAATGTTATTTCATGTCAGCCATGTATTAATAAAAATCTAATAAATGTATACAGTTTTGATAAATAGAAATAATTACTTGTAAAATGCTACAATAATATCTGCCAAGATTATTAAATATTTTGTATATAGGATTAGAATAGCATGGTGAGAACAATGTTATTTGAAGCATTCATCTATAACTTGGGTTTGTGCATTAAAACACCATGTTATTAATTGCCAAGTTTCAAGTGTATTTGAATATATGGCCAAAAATGTTCATTTTAAAAAAAGAAGATGGTAGCCATAGGCCCTGAGGTAAACTCCAAAATTTTTGGTATACAATGTTCAACTACCATTCCATTGTACTAATAATTTTCCTCCCAGGCAAATCTGCTTTCTGATGATGTGGTTATTGTTCAGGATAATAATTACAGGAAGACCCTATAAGATTTACCTTGGTTAGCATTCTGGATAATGATAGATGAAAAAATTCTCCATATTTTCTCATAAAAATCCCATGTGCTCTGTACTTGCTATAAATACTTTTTTTTAATTTCACTTTGGCTATTTTGTGATTCAGTATTAAAAAAGAAATGTTTTAAGTTCAAAACACATTACTAACTTAAAACTACATAGGAAAGAAATCAGAAAAAATGTTAATATTTTAAAAACATTTCAATGTTACTTGAAAACTCCAGAAATTTAGATTAGTCTAGAAAAGTTATGCCATTTACAGTTAGGTATGAATTCACTTACTATAAGTTGAATTTTTTCTAGAATTATTTTTTAAACTTGATATCATAACTAAGGAAAGTAATTTGATACTTAGAGCTTTTAAAGTGGTTCTAACATTATTTTTATTCTGCACTCAGATTTTAATTTTTAGTAATTAAGCATACCTAAGATTATTTGGAATTACTATATCAACTATTTCCAATAAAAACCATAATATCTTTGTTCGTTTTAAACATGCTTAATGAGTATATACAAAATAGACAGTTACTTACACTAAAAATTGTGCAATTCAGATGGAAAATTAATGACTCTATAAAGTAATAAATCGCTAACAGATGTATATAGTTTAGATAAATAGAAATATTTGCACATTGACATGAGTAGCAAGTCATATGTAACTATATTATATTGATTTTTATTAATCTTTCATAAATTAAAGATTATGTATATATACCCTAAGTATACAGGAAAGTTAAAACAGACTGGATTGCAAATTATTTTAAAAATTAACAAATACTTACAAGGAAAAAAGATTTCCAAAACCAAGAAGTAAACTATCACTGGCCATTAAGCAAGATTTTAATTTGTTTAAAATGCAGAAAGGCTGATAAGTTGGAAAACAACACACACCTAGTTTTTTAAAAAGCAAGTAATTTTTAAAACCTTAGTTTTTCTGTTGTTATGCAAGTTGTTAGAAGTGTCTAGCAAAGTGTTATTCATAATTTGTTAGAAAGTCACTTGATATTTTTCTTTAAAAATATCATCTGACTTACCTTTAAAAAGGA
>PVHY01022906.1:0-21726 GCA_004024945.1 Uropsilus gracilis | reverse complement strand
TCCCCCCCTTCCCTCCTTCCTCCTCCCTCCCTCCCTTTCCTGCAGGTCCACTCTGCATCCCTTCCCCCTAGCCCAGTGCCCTGTCTCCTGCCAGAGGAGCCCTTCCAATCCTCCCCACTCTTTGCTTAAGGCTGTTCCAGTAATGACCCTAAAGTCTGAGCAGGCTCTTGGTGGATCCCTTCAGCCCTGAATGCCCCTGAACACTGAGGTCCTGTTCAAGTGCAGACTCCCTAAGTGGGGGGATGGAGGCCTGACCTCGGCATCTCTGTGCAGCTCCTGGCCCAGCTCTGCACTGTGGGTGTCCATGGGAGAACTTTCTGTGACCCAGACTGGGGGTGCGGATGTTGATTTTCTTAATGGTAGTTGCGACGTTTCACGTGCCCCTGAATGTCAAGTTCTGGGGACTTTCTCTGAGGCGTGGGTTCCTCCAAGTCTCTGCGGCCTCAGGTGGTGCTCACCTTTTTCAGGACGGGAGTCTCGGGGAGATTCGGGGTCCTGTCAGGGTCTGTGGGTGACTGGACGGGCAGGCGAGGCTCCGGGCCCAGGGCTGCCTTCCCACCGCCCGGGAACAGAACTCCGTGCCTTGACACAGTTCTGGGTTTATCAGCGGAAGCCTTCGGGGGCACCCCGTGTGGGATCCGCTCATCGTCCCTTCGGGGTTCTAGGACCAGACCTGAGTCTGCTGTCCCAGGGGCACCCAGGCCAGCGAGAGAAGGTTCCAGGCACTCTCTGCCTGGAGAAGTGCTGGGACCTGGGGCTCGCTCTTCCCAAGAGGACCGACGCCTCCACTTCTGTCTGTCTGTCAAAGGCTGTTTGCATGGTGGCCTCACCTATGCCGAAGGGGACGTGTTTTCACCCCCCGACGAGAACTGCACCGTCTGCGTCTGCCTGGTGAGTCCGGACCTTCTGGACGTTTTCTTAACCGTTGGGGGCTTCAGAGGGAGGGGGAAGGCTGGGTGTTAAAGGTGAGCTGCCTGGGTGGAAGGAGGGTTTCCTGACTGTGGATCTGGGGGGGGCTTCTGCTGTGGGGTTGGGGAGGCTGAGCAAAGAGAGCCAACAGTGAGCAGGTCCATCTGTCGAGGGAGTGGGAGCGGGACCCTCACCGAAGCTTCCCACTGGGGAGGCTGTTTTATTTTTAGTTTTTAGTTATTTACTTGTTTCTTTTTGAGACTAGGTTTCTCTGTTGCCCTGGGGTACCGCGGACTCAAGCGATCCCAGGCTTCAGCCTCCCAGGTAGCTGGGATTACAGGTGCCCGCCACTGTGTCGGCTGCTTTTTCGTGATCAGGTCTCACTATGTTGACCGGGGCAGCATGGTTTGAACCTGCGAACTCAAGTGATCCCGGGCCACTTGCCTCCCAGCACTTGAATTACAGGCTTGTGCCACCATGCTCGGCTTAACCTTTATTTATTATTTATTTTTTTAATTTATTTTATTTTTAGAGACTAGGTCTCTGTGTTGCCCAGGGTAGTCCTGAACCTGTGGAATCAAGTGATCCATAGCCTCTGCCTCCCAGGTAGCTGGGATTACAGGCACATGCCACCACGCTTGGCTATTTTTTTAGAGACTAGGTCTTGCTATGTTCCCCGGGTAGTCCTGAACCCGCGGACTTAAGTGATTCCTAGCCTCAGCTTCCCAGCGCTGGGGTTACAGGCGTGTGCCACTATGCCTGGCCCACAGTGGCCTTTAGGGGAACTTTAGGAGGCCCCCGTGGTGGGTGGGGGGCCTAGATGTGGGGTGCAGTAGGGGTGGACTGGCAGCCCTGCCCCCCCAACCCCTCCACAACCTCCCCAGGCTGGAAATGTGTCCTGCATCTCCCCTGAGTGCCCTCCGGGCTCCTGCCACACCCCCTCGCAGTCCCACTGCTGTGCTTGTGTTCCTGGTAAGTGGCTCCCAGGGGTGGATTTGACTTTTTGGTCTTTTGGGGGGTTGGGAGCTGGGTGAGTGGAGGAAAGAGAAGGGGGATTGATCTCTGGTGGGGGAGCTCAGATCAAGGGAAGCATTTCCAACTAGTTGAGCACCTACTGTGCGCATTGTGACTTGGATGCTAGACTGGGCCTCAGCCTGGGCAGCCCCTGCTCAAGGAGGTGCCCCCAACGCAGGTGCGAAGGGCTTTGTGTCCGCTGGCCCGGCTCTGTCTCTGGACGAGGTGGGGGTCTCCCCCTCCCCATGAGTGCGTTGGTCCTTTATTGAAAATGGGGGTCTTTTGACTGGAATGAACTCAGCCCTGTTCAGGATATTCTCTGGAGTCCTCGCTCTGGGGGGCACGTGGCAGCCCTTGGTCCTGTTGAACACGAAGGCCACAGCCCTCGGGGAGCACTGTTCATAGCACCATTTTACAGTTGAGGAAACTGAGGCTCAGAGAGGTCAGGTTCCTTCCCAAAGACACACAGCTGGCTGCACAGACAGAAGACTGAACTCAGTCTCCTTGATTTCAAAGCTGGTGTCCTTGTGCACGTATTTTTTTCTTAACTCTTAAATGTTACATTATTTGCTATTAGACATTTTTGAAAGGAGCAGGGTGGGGTCTGTGAGGTAGGAGCTTTTATCTGCTGGGCAGATGGGAACCTGAACACTCCTGCCCAGAGTTATCCTGCTATCAGGACGAAAGGGGGCAAAAGCCACTAACCAACAAACCACAGGTCTGCTTCACCCACATGTAGCAGTTACCACTCAAATTTAGTTCAACAAGTTTTATTAACAAGGAAGTTAACCAGGAAAACGAAAAGTCCTTAAAACCACAGGTGACCAGTTATTTTTTTTTTTTTTTTTTTTTTGACACAAGGTCTCGCTATTTTTGCCTGTGGAACCACAGGCTCATATTGCCCAGAGTATCACAGGCTCAAGCAATCCCCAGGTAGCTGGGATTACAGGCGCGCGGCACCACGCCCAGCTGTTTTTGGAACTAGGTCTCACTCTGTGCCCCCGGCGGGACTCGAACTGCGATCCCTGGCCCTGGCCACAGCTTCCTAGGCTGCCACCTACAGGCATGCGCCACCATGCCTGGCCTGACCAGTTGTCTTACCCCAGTCACCATTTCTAGTCCCAAAGTTTCTAAAAATACATGTCCAAGATGGTGCCCTTTGCACTTCCAAACCTGAGGCAGGCACTCTGCAAAGTCCAGTCTTCCTCTGGTGTTCTCTTAGCTTCTCCAGTGTTCCAAGCTGTTCCGCTTCTCCAAGGTGCTTCAGACTTCTTCCACAGTTGCTGATGCACAAATCAGCTTTCTAAATCCCTGGCCATCTCCAGGTACCAGCTCACTCTGCCACCTTGCTGTGGTGCCACACTCTCCATACCGGCTATTCTTCTGCCGGTCACCATGGCTCCTTGTCACTTCCAGCTCACTCTTCCAGGGGCTTCCCCTGGCCAGGCCACGTGGGCCTGTTCTCTCAGTCTACCATTCTCGTCTCTTTCCTTTTATCTCCCCATTACTTGCTCGGGGTTCTCTCAGATCCTGCCCACCAGGGCATTTTGGCACCTATTCAGTTTTCAACTACATCATCACCCTGTATCAACTCCCTAGTAAGCAGGTAGCTGGCATTCAACCAGAGAAGTCTGACGAAAGCCAGGTGGGCCTGGGCTGGGTTTCAGGCTCCTCTCGCCTCCAAGGGCCAACCTGTTCCCCAGCCCTCAGGTGAGGTGTCTGGAACAACCTCTTCCAGTTAGTTGACAGGATGCGGGGCTTCCCCCACATGTGGTTAAGGGCCTTATTTTGCATGTTGTCTTCTCCCTGCCGGTTCTTAAGTCACTGCGTGGCTATCAACTGCTCCCAGGGTGGAGTGGAGGGGATAGTTGGGTTCTCCCGTATAGAAGTGCGGGAGGACTGTTGGGGGAGGGCTAGCTTTCCCAGGGTCCCTCACCCACTTGTCCTCCTTCTTCAGCTCCCCCCCTACTGTCCCCCAAGACCTGAGTGCTCTTCTGTTTCACCCACAGTGAGGTGTTACTTCCACGGCCAGTGGTATGCAGACGGGGCTGTGCTGAGTGGGGGTGGCGATGAGTGCACCACCTGTGTCTGCCAGGTAGGGGCTGAATGGTGGGGTTCAGGGTGGGGGTCTGACCCAGGCCCCCTTGGCAAAGAGCAGAGGAGCATATATGGCAGCAGTGAAAGGGAGACCGAGGCAGGAAAGGGAGAGAGTGCTCCATTCCCCGTGCTTCCAGTAGCCTCTGGAAGTTCCCCATTCAGCTGTGCTATTATTAAGTGCCTGCTGTGTGTGCGCCTGGAGCACTACTGGGAGAGGGAAGCAGCAAGCACAGGCCTGTTGGGGATCAAGTGGCCTAGGTGGGCAGGAAGAGGCATCTCTTCACCTGTCAGCTTCAGGGATGCCTTCTTGGAGGGAGGCTGAGGGGCTTTGGGGAGGAGCTGAGGCCCATGCCCTGCAAAGGGCACTACAGGTGCAGAGGGCAGCAGGCAGGGGGTGGACATGTGGGGCCCAAGGCCGAGAAGTCCTCTCCACAGCTGTGAGGTGCACACACAGGAGACTGGAGTTCGGCTTGAGAAGAGTGGGGAGGGAGCACCTTGGTTGGGTTCTGAGGAGCAGAGTTTGAGGTGGGCTGTTACTGCAGGTGAGTTCTCAGGAGAAACCAGCCAGGGAAGCCCAACAGGCAGGCGAAAGGGTCAGGTGAGGCCTGCGGCAGGCCAACCCTACCTGGAGCTGTGAACTGCAAGTTACTAATGGGAGATGTGCAGGTCCAGAGCCCAGGGAACTGGTCCTCTACCCAGGCCAGTCTGTTGTACAGAATTCCTTGCTCTCCAGGGGCTTGGGCGTGAGGGAGTCATCCAGGCACCCTCAACCCAGGACAAACTGTAGGTGAAAGGGTCTGTGGGGGGTGGGGTGGAGGGTGGGGGGTGTGTTGTGACAGCCTCTGCCTCAGACTCAGCCATGAAGGGCTTTGCCAGCCAGGCCAAGGGCTGAGGGGCTCTAAGTGGTGGAGTAATACAAGCACATGGGTGGTCAAGAAAGTTCTGTGGGTTGGGGTGGGAGCAGGAAGCTGCCACGGGGAGGGGAAGGATGCTGCGGGATGTCATAGAGGACTGCAGCGCAACAGCTGCCCCTGCCAGGCCTCTCGCCCTGCCTCACCCCTGCCTCTCCTTGTCCTTGTGGTGGTTTTCACTCTCTAGAGGGTGGAGATGGCAGTCTGCCGTGCTCCTCGGCTATCAGGTGGCTAGCTGGGTGCTGCCTTCATCGCCCCCCTCCCTTGTTCTCTTCCAGAACGGGGAGGTGGAGTGCTCCTTCACGCCGTGCCCAGAGCTGGACTGCCCCCGGGAGGAGTGGTGGCTGGGGCCTGGGCAGTGTTGCTTCACCTGCCGGGAGCCCACTCCCAGGACAGGTGAGGGCCATCGGCCTGCTGAGGCCTGTAGTGTGAGTGTGTCTGGGTTCTAAGTTTGTGTGTGAGTGGTAGCGGAGTGTGTGTGTGTTTGTGTATGTCCATGTGTCTGTTGTATCTGCAGGAGTGTGTCTGTCATGTGTGGGAGCTCTGTGCGAAGTGTGTATGTCTGGGTCTGTAAGCGCACGTTGGCGTGGCTGGATCTGTGTGTACCAACTGCATGCGTGGAGGGAGGCATCAGTGAGTGAGGGGACCGGGCAGGCACCGAGGGTAGCCTTGGGGTACAGCAGGTAAGGGCAGGTCTGCACCCTGCGAGCTGTCTACACCGCATGGGTTGAATCTATATCCAGGGAGCTGTCTACACTGCATGGGCATCTGATCTCCAAGGGGGGGGGCGGTGATGGGGTCCTCCGGGCACCAGGGCCCTCCTCAGGGCTCTTACTCACACATGCTTTCTTCCTCATCCACTCCCGGCCAGGCTGCTTTCTCGATGACAACGGGGTTGAGTTTCCGGTTGGACAGATCTGGTCTCCTGGTGATCCCTGTGAGTTATGCATTTGCCAGGTGAATGACAACCTGAGCGCCTTCAGCTATTTCCCCACTGCCTGCCCCTCCCTCCCCATAGATTTTTTTTTAGAGCCTAGGTCTTGCTATGTTGCCCGGGGTAGTTCCAAACCTGGGACTCAAGTGATCCCCAGCCTCAGCCTCCCAGGTAGCTGGGATTACAGGCATGCACCACTACGCCCAGCTATTTTTTGAAACTAGGTCACGCTATGTTGCCCGGGGTAGTTACGAACCCATGGACTCAAAGTGATCCCTAGCCTCGCCTCCCAGGGCTGGGATTACAGGCATGCACCACCATGCCCGGCTCCCCTGGTAGAATTTTTTGGACATTCTGCCTTGGACATGGTGTGGGACACCCTGCCTTGTGCAGGAGCTGCTGGCAAAGGAGATGGAACTAGAAGTCTGGATAACTGAGGGCTGAGGCAGCCCTGAGCTCTGTCACTCAGGCCATTCCTATGAAACTGCAGTGATTCCTTCATTAATGCAAGTCACATGATTTCTCATCAGGCCAGGGCAGGCGGACAGATATGCAAACACAGCTGCCCACCAGGAAGCAAGTTGTAGCTCATTGTCGGTTTTCCTTTCGACTTTAAAAGAGTTTTTCGTGCCTTAGAGTTTAGTACTTTATCACCCAGCATGAGGTCCCTCCTGGTTCAGCGGTGTGATGGGTCACCAGGAGCCTAGGAGCCACATGGGATGCCATGTCTGCTCACACCTCTGGACACAGAGTCTGCCCTCGAATTCCCTGGGGACCTGTGTGCCCATTAGTGTGTGAGAAGCCATCAAGCACCTTTGATGCACCATTTATGAAAACCCTTAAGAAAACCCTTAAGAAACTTGGAAATGTCTCATTGGAATCCGAACTGGGAGGAAAATGCCTCTGTGGCCTTTTTTCCTCCTTTATGAGTGAACCATCCCCTCCTGGTAGAAGAAAGTACCACAGAAGTTTCACATGCAGATTCTCATGGAAGGAAAGAGACCTATAGCATTACTATTTTCTGATATAGATGTTTCTGGTGAAATAGTTTTCTATTTATTTCTAATTAAATAAGATTTTATTGTACTCCATAGATTCAGGGTGAGCCAGGGTTCCAGGAAAGTGCTGAGAGAATTTGTGGGGGGTGATGGCGCAGCCTCAGTTGCAGCTGCTGAGATGGAGCCAGGGAGCCCAAACCCCAGCTCTGACCTTCTCTCTCCTTGGAGATGGGTTGCCTTCCTGGAAGGCTAACACCCCCTTTCCCAAGTAACTTGTGCTCTTTGAGGGGAGACTCGCCAACCCCCTGCTGTGTCATGGTGCCCTTGGGACATGACGTGGCCAGTATGTAGCCCTGTGCCCCTTTCTCTTGGAGGTGCTGGGTGGGTGGAGAAGGGTGGAGAAGTGGGGTGGTAGTGAAGTTCCCCCTTCCTCCAGGCTGATGGCTCAGTGAGCTGCAAGAGGACAGACTGTGTGGACTCCTGCCCTCACCCCATCCGGATCCCTGGACAGTGCTGCCCAGATTGTTCGGCAGGTAATTCTCTGCCCTTTGCGGGGGGGAGGGGGCTGCACTCATCCTCCCACCCTATGGAAGGATCCTTAGGGAGCCCCCAAGTCTGGACTCACCTTGTGCACTAAGCATCACACACTGGCTCCATGTCAGTCCACACTGTGACTCCCGGGGTGACCCCATTCTACAGATGGGGAAACTGAGGCTCAGAAGTCAAGCCGCTTAACCAGGGCAGACCCTGTCTGTGTGCTGGAAACAGATGTGAAGGCACCAAGGGCTGGAAACAGATGTGAAGGCACTGCACCTGTGACAGTGGGCCATGAGATGAAAAATAGAGCTTGTCTTTATCATTTTTGTCTTTTTCCTTATTACGAAAGTAGCATTTTCTTTGAGAACTTCAGAAAACAAGGATAAGGATACTGAAAAAGGGCCCATCATGGTTCATGGTTTGGTATTTCTGTACAGTCTCTTTTCCTGGTAGAATATTGATACCTAACATGTCTATAACACATATCTAATATGCAGTAGATATTTATTATGTTTTCTTTTTTTTTTTTAAGAGACTAGAACTCGCTATGTTGCTGGGGGTAGTCCTGAACCTGCAGTCTCAAGTGATCCCTAGTCTCAGCCTCCCAGGTAGCTGGGATGACTAGGTGCATACCACCACGCCCAGCCATTTTTTTGAGACTAGGTTTCGCTGTTTTTAAAAATTATTTATTTATTTGTTTGTTTGTTTGTTTATTTATTTATCGAGACTAGGTCTTGGTATTTTTGCCCGTGGAATCACAAGCTCATGTTGCCTGTGGTACCATGGACTCAAGCAATCCCCAGCCTCAGTTTCCCAGGTAGCTGGGATTACAGGCATGTGCCACCACACCCAGCTGTTTTTTGGGACTAGGGCTTGCTGTGTTGCCCCAAGTGGGACTTGAACCGTGATCCCCAGTCCCAGCTGCGACTCCATAGGCTGTTGCTTACAGGCACACACCACCGTGCCCGGCTAGGCTTCTCTATGTTGCCCTGGGGTAGTCTTGAACCGTTGGACTCAGGCAATCCCTGGACTCAGCCTCCTAACACGGGGATTACAAGAGCTGCCACTGTGCTGAGCTTTTTATGTTTTCTTATACAAAGTAGTTCCCACCATCCATCACTCTTCTACACCTAGCAGTACATGATAAATATCATCCATGGAGACAGGCCCTGGAAGGCCTTGGGAAGCAGAGGGCAGAGGTCTGAGGGAATGTTCTGGAAGGTGAAATTGGATGGGGTGGAGCCAGCAGAGAGGCTGGTATGATGCTTGGTGCCAGAGGGTAAGCGGTGGCAGGGAGCGCCCTTCTCTGGGGGGGAGAACCCGGAAGTAAGACTACAAACCCCATTACTGGAACCAGCAAGAAGTCAGCACCAGGGCAGGCCTGGGCGGTGGTGGCCCTGACCTTTGCTGTCCAGATAAGCCTCAGCCCTTTGCCCTGGTCAAAGCCCAGCCCCCCACTGCCTGGCCCAGCCGGTGCTTAGCACGTGCTCTCTCTGTCAGGCTGCACCTACACAGGCAGAATCTTCTACAACAATGAGACCTTCCCGTCTGTGCTGGACCCGTGCCTGAGCTGCATCTGCCTGGTACGGGCCTCTCTGATGCCCCAGACCTGATGCCCAGCTGCCCACGCTCCCTGGGGACAGCGTTAGCACCCGACCTGGAGGCGAAATGCAGAGACCACCAGAGAAGGGCGGCTTCTGGCTCCCGGTGCGAGCAGCACTCCTGAGCTTCACCCCAGGCAGGGAGATAGTCTCACCCTGCACAGCCTCTGCTTCTGGGTGACCAGGGGGGGTCCAGGGCCCTCAGGGTATCGGATGGGGCATGGGGGTTCTGATGCAGGTGGAGGTGAGGGACGCAAGCCTGGGGCTCATGACTGGATTCTAACCTGTTCCCGCTGCTGGCTCCGCCCCTGCCCATGCCCACTCTCAGCCCTGGGCCTGCTGCCTGTTATACCGCAGGAGTCTCTCAGGCGAACACTGTTCTCTACATCTGCCAGGGAGTAAGAGAGACCCCACAACTAGTCAGCTGGAGCATGGAGGTTGGCGGGGTGCTCTTACCCCTTTGCCTCCTGGAAACAGCGTGTAGACAGTGGCATCTCTGGGGATCTGAGAGCGGGGCTGTCCTCACTGCTTAGCACATTGAGGACCATAGTGTGGTGGGGAGCGAGGGAGAGGTGCAGATGCGGCTGGAGGAGGAGGCCAGCCTCTGCAAGGCCCTGAGACACTCAGAACAATCGTCTCTGTCCCTGAGTGGCCCCTGGCTTCCAGGAGCTTCGGCTTCCAGGAGCTTCGGCTTCTGGGTCCTTCTTTCTTCTGGATTTGGATGCTCACCCTTCCCTGGTGTTCACAGGTCAGCAGGTGGTGCCTGTTGACAGGTGGACTCTGTGGGTGAGGCAGACCCTCAGCATTGCGGGGCTTACCTCCTGGGTGAATGACCTCCTCCCTGCTCCCGCCATGGACCTCCCCCAGGCTCCATAGCTGGATGGGCCCTCCATGGCCACATGACCTTCCCCAGCTCCCCAGGTCGAGTGGCACTGAGTGTCTTCTGTGTCTCGCAGCTGGGCTCAGTGGCCTGCTCGCCCGTGGACTGCCCCATCACCTGCACCTACCCTTTCCACCCTGATGGGGAGTGCTGCCCTGTGTGCCAAGGTGAGTGGGATCTGCCGCCCCACACCCAAGGCTCCCGGTGGGCCTCGCTCTCATGCCATCTCCTCTGCCCCTGCAGACTGCAACTATGAGGGGCGGAAGGTGGTGAGTGGCCAGCTGTTCACCTTGGACGATGAACCCTGTACCCAGTGCACCTGCCAGGTGAGCTGACCAGGGGGTCACAGGTGCTGCCCGCTCGGGGACTGCTCCCTGTCTTTTGTCCCTTTGCGGAATTGCAGCCTCTTGGCTGGTGTAAGCACATCCTCCCGCCCTTCAACTCGAGTCACCTGCTGGGGTCGCTTCGCATTCAAGGTGCCCTCCTCACTCCATGGTCACCTCCAGACACGCACTGTTTGTTCTGTCCATTGTCAGGGGAGCCTGGGCACTGCAGCCTTCCCGGGGAGCTTTCTGTGGGTCCTTGGTGGGCACCTGAGGTTGCTGGGGTGATTCTCTGGGCGGGTGAGGTGCCCTGGGCTTCCTCAAGGTGTGCACTTCCGCTTCCCCAGCTGGGAGAGGTGAGCTGTGAGAAGGTCCCCTGCCACCAGGCCTGCGCAGACCCCTCCGGGCCCCCGGGGGACTGCTGTTCCTCCTGCCCAGGTAAGGGGGCTCTGGGGCCTGGGGTGGCACTTTGCTTCTTCCACTTTGCTCTTCTGCCCAGAAGCATAGAACTTGCTGGTGTGAGAAGCCCAGGCTCACAGAGGAAACGCGCCTTGGCCACACAGCCCCCGTGTGACGGGCTTGAGCCTGCACTGGGCTTGCTGCCCGCTCCCTGGTACCCCACTGTGATTGTGCATGTGTGTCTGTGCTCCCCCTTCTTCACGGCCTCCTTGGTAATTTCTTTTTAAAAAAAACCTTACATTTTCGGAAGTGAACCAGCTTTGCAGAAGAGTAATTGCTAACAAGCGTTGTGTGTTCGTTAAGTACATCGGGAGCGTGAGGTGCTTCATGTTTCCCCTTTCCACAGAAATCCTGAGATAGGGGCTGTTCTCGTCCCCATTTTCGAGGGGAGGCTCAGAGAGGTGAGGTGACCAGCTCAAGGTCACACAGCGGATTGGCAGTCGAGCCAGGAAGTGAGCCCAGAGTCGGTGCTCCTCCGCTAGAATCCTGAACGTGACTGTCATCTCCCTCTGTCCTTAGCGTTCAGACCCACCGGCCTTTTGGTGACAGTGTAAACAGAAATGAGACAACCGACTGACAGGGTTTTGAGGTGTCACTGTTGTCTGTGGAGGGCCCTTTAAAACCCTCCAATCCGCCAGGCATGGTGGCACATGCCTGTAAGCTTCAGTTTATGAAGCGGCCAGGGCCAGGGATCACGGTTCGAGTCCCGCCTGGGGCCCGTAGCGAGACCTAGTTCCAAAAAAAAAAATAGCTGGGTGTGGTGGTACGCGCCTGTCATCCCAGCTACCTGGGAAGCTGAGGCTGGGGATTGCTTGAGTCCATGGTACCCCGGGCAACTGGAGCCTGCGGTTCCACGGGCAAAAATAGCGAGATCTAGTCTCAAAAACAAAAAACCCTCCAATCCTCTAGTTTGCTTGCCCCTGCCTTATTGGTTGACGGGTGGTTTCTTCTGTTTCCTTCGTGCTATCCGTCATGGACAAGAGTTGGCTGGACCACCACCTCTTTTTCCCCTTCTGAATTCTGTGGACTGTGTTTGGACCCAGGGAGGAGCCTTGGGGTCAAAGGGCAAGGGCCACAACTTGGCAACTCGACCCCTCTGAGGTGACACACAAGCAGCTGGAGCTGAGAGACAGCAGTTGCTCCTGGTGATGCAGTCAGCTTCCCATAGTCCTGTGACTCGACACAGTCTGGGATTTAGTTTGACATGTCTGGGAAGAGCTGTGAGGGCGCCCGTGCCCACTTCCTGCCCTCGAGTGACTGGCGGGTAAGGTGCACTGTGTCCTGATCAGGCTTTGTGCAGGCATGAGGGCCCCACCAGCCGTTTTCAGACACGTGGCTGTGTATCTGTGGGTGTAGCCCCCACGCCAGACCCTGGCAACTCCCTGATCTTCTTATCTTGTACCTGAAGGTCTTTCACGTGTTTTAAAACTTGCAGGAAAATGGTTAATTTCCCCCCTGCTCTGTGGCTGGGTTTCCTCTGGCATCGGATACTGTCACTCCTTTGACCTGCCCAGGAGTGGGTCCATTTGTGGGGTGGCCATGAAGTTGGGCTTTATTTTCATTTTTTTTTCTGAGATTCAGTCTCGCTATGTTGCCTGAGGTAGTCCTGAACCCAGAGACTCAAGTGACCCCCAGTCTCAGCCTCCCAGGTAGCTGGGATTACAGGCATGTGTCACCACTCCTGGCTACTTTTTTGAGACTCAGTCTCACTATGTTGCCCCGGGATAGTCTCGAACTATCGGACTCAAGCGATTCCTAGCCTCAGATTCCCAAGACTGGGATTACAGGCACGCACCACCACACCCAGCAGCTTTATGGGTTTATATCGACAGTGTCCACATCACCTTACCTGTCAAGTGCCTCTGCAGACATTTCTGGCGACACCTGTTTGAGAAGGTGTCAGGTGGGACATTGAGCACTTTACCTGTATCACCTCACTGACACACTCCTGGGATAGGAGGTTTGAGGAAAAAGATTGAAAAAGAAAGAAAGAAATGATGAAAACATGGTCCTGCCTCCTCTGCCCTGGGTGAGTGCCTGGGAGGAGACATGTCTCTGTGGGTGGGACGACTGCTGCTTCCTGGGATCCCTGGGGTGGACGCGGCCGCCATCTTGTGGTGGTGCTCCCGCCTGGGGCAGATGTGGCCGCCATCTTGGAGTGGTGCTCCCGCCTGGGGGAGATGTGGCCGCCATCTTAGAGTGGTGCTCCCGCCTGGGGCAGATGTGGCCGCCATCTTGGAGTAGTGCTCCCGCCTGGGGAGGACAGGGCTGCCATCTTGCTGGGGTGCTCCCACGCCTTCCAGTCCGTATCCACAGCTTGCGAGTCTGTGGCGTGGCTAATTTGGGGGCCATGTGTCACCCTGGGGGTGACATCAGCAGTTTCATCATCCTGGCTGGTCTCTGCCTCGCAACCCTCAGACTCTGCCATCACCACGGCCTCCTCAGCTGGCTCTTCTCCCACGAGTTGAGCCACTTGCCAGGCTCTTGGCCGAGATGGGAAGTGTTTTCAATAGACTTAATTTCTCCGAATGGCTTTGGGGCCCTGACTGTGTGGAGCAGGTGGTACAGGGTTGCCCCACCCCGTGCCCGGCCTCCCCCTTGAGTCTATTTGTCTAGATGGAGACTTTCCAGGTCCCACTTTATTGGTCATTGGGGTGCCTCCAGCCACCCCTGTTTACAGAGGAGGCGCTGGAGGCCCAGAGAAGCTGCACAACTTACACACGGTTACACAGCCAGACCTGCAGAACCACAGGGGTGCACGGCCTCCCTCTTCTTGTGGGTGCTTTCAGGGGGGCTTTCCCTGAAGAAAGAGCTACCTGATTCTTGCTGGGTGTGAGGCTCAGCGGACAGAACTGGACTCCTGTTTTGTGTCCCCACCTGTCAGCCTGGAGGAGAGCCACTGGGCATCTTGTTTTCCCCTCCTCTCTCTAGATCCTCTGCTTCTTCTGGAAGAAAAACGGGGCCTCTCGCCTCAAGGAGATTCAAAGTTCAACCAAGTGACTCAGAGCTCCCGGGGAGATGCCATGGCCCCCGTCAACTGTGTGTCTTGCCTGGGGCCCTCAGCAGAGTCGTCACAAAGGCCAGCGCTCCAGCTCCTCTTAGGAGGGAACCTGTCCCAGGCACAGACTCAGCCCACCAACCCCCCAGGAGCCCAGGCCTCATCTTCACGCCCACTGGGGTCAGGGAGCACGTTCCCAAGGGAGCACAGCGTCTCCCAGCCCCCTCAACCCTCCCTAGGGCCTTCCGACCCTCCAGGAGCCTCAACTCGACCTCCAGCCTCTCCCGGGGCTCCCGGACCACCGCCTCCTACCCCAGCACCCTCCACTCCCGCCTTTGGGGCCCAGACAGCATCCAGATGGCCTTTACTGCCTGCCACTGTCCCTACGGAAGTGCTCACGCTTGCATCCACAGCCCCCAGCCCCTCAGAGCACCCCGCCGGCCTCCTGGGGCCTCCTGGACTCTCTGTCCCCACCTCCAGGCTCCCTGCGGACCTCACAGCCACAGATGGCCCCCAGGAACCCACCACGGGGACCTCGGGAGAGGAGGAGGCCACCAAGTAAGCAGGACCAGGCCCGAGGACAGAGACAGCTCTGCCAGTGGTCCTGGCAGCTCACAAGGAGGCCTGGGGCAAAGGCACTGATGATGTCGGAGCTCCTCCCCACAGGCTCCTGGTGCCAGGGGGAGTTTCTCAGCATTGCTGCTGAGAAGCCTTTGGGATGTGCTATGAGATCTGAATCAACGGCAGTGTCCTCCCTGGTGGCCTGGCTAGCTTGTCCTTTGAGAAAGGTTCTGGAGGCTGGGCTCCCCCACTGGAGGAAGAGAATCGGGGCCTGGGGCTCGGCTGGGATGGTGCCACCTCTGTCATCTCCTGAGGTTTCCTGATTAAAGGCAGCCTCAGTTTCCCCCCAGTGGCCTGCTCAGTCCCTTGTTGCCTTTGGGAAGGGGACAGGGCACTCCAAGCCTGCACTAGGGAACTGACCAGTGACATCTGCGGTGTGGGTGTGAGCACCCCCCAGGTGTGAATACCCATCCCCAACACGAGTAAATGGTGTTTATTTTGAGTGTTCAGAGGCAGGGGTGGTCATGGAAGGGGGCGCGGTTAACACTCCCCCCAAGGTGGCCAAGGGCCAAACCAGGCTTCTCTGGCCCTCCTTCCGCCCTCATTTCCAGCTGAGATCACCGTGGCCCAGAGAGGCTCCAGAGTGCCCTGTGGTTGCGCAGCTGCTGCAGGCGAGCCTGAAGTAGAGTGGCCCTCTGCCCCCAGCCTGGCTCTTCTCTTTTGTGTTCTGGGTGATGGATTCTTCTGCTGGGGTTTCAGAGAGAGTGGGCGCTTGCAGCTGGTGGGGTGGGGGGAGGTTTCTGTGACCCCTTCATCTTGGCCTGGGCTGCCTTTGAGCAGATCCGGGAGTAAGGTTTGAGTGAAAGTCGGTCTCCAAGGAGACATGGTGGGACAAGAGGGTCCCTCAACCGAGAGAGCAGGTGGGCACATGGGTCCTTGGGGCCCTCTGGGACCTGGTGGCACAGGCTTCAGGACCGTCTCCCCCGCCCCCACCTTGCCAGCCTGAAGATGCTCTTCTTGTTTTGCCCTTGTTCCTGGCTATTTCCTCTCCAGCAGCCTCTCCCTCCCCACATATGGAGCCTGACCCTTTCCCCTCACTTTGGGGAGCACGAGGAGACCCCTGGGGGAGAGGTGCAGGAGCACGGCCAAGGACCGGAGTCTGAGATCACAGTCCCTTCTCAGGCCCCCCAGGGGTTCAGGGCTGCTTCCCTGCACCCCATTCGAGCACAGTTGTTAGCATGACCCATTGGGAGAACAAGCCCCTGTGTGCATGGGCCCCAGGCCAGAGCTGGCTGGCACTGGCAGGCTGGGCTGGTGGACACATAGATCCTGGCCTCCTGTAATCAGGGTGTTAGCCCTTGGGTGAATGCACCCTGCATTTCCCCTTACCTGGGGCCACACGTTTGGGGGGTCTGAGAGACAAAAGGATGGGGAGTCTGCCAGGAGCCTGTGTCACTCACTGGACTGAACAGGGTGGTCGCCACAGATGTGACCCTAGAGGTGGCCACCAGGAAGGGCCTCGGCCGTGGCAGGTTTCTGGTCAGAGCAGATGATCAGAGACTGAGAACTGCTTTCAACATCTGCCTTGGAACGTGGTGTGGCCCTACCCCTGTGTATTTTTTTTTTTTTTTTGAGACCAGGTCTCACTATGTTGCCCAGGGTAGTCCCAATTCTGTGGACTCAAGAGATCCCCAGCCTCAGCCTTCCAGGTAGCTGGGATTACAGGTGCCCGCCATGGCGCCTGGCTGCTTTTTCAAGACCAGGTCTCACTATGTAGCCCGGGGTAGTCTCGAACCCACGAACTCAAGCGATCCCAGGCCTCCTGCCTCTCAGCGCTTGGATTACAGGCACGTGCCACCACACCCAGCACACTATTTTAATATTGTGTATTAAAATACACAATAATTTATTGGTGAGCCATTGCTCCCCCCCCAGCCCATAACCACCCAGCCCTCCCTCTTCCTGTGGCCTCTGGTTCTTGGGGGGCCTTTCTGATAAACATGCACCAGATGCAAGCAGATGGCTGGTTGGTTTCCTTTGTAATCCAAGCGCCCTACAAAACGCCGGGCACCTGTCTCTGCTTTCCCGGGACAGCCTCTTCTACCTCAGGACACAGAGGGCGAAGGCGACTCTCCCTCTGCAGCTGGGTAGTGTCTCCTTGCCTCCCCATACCACCAGGTGTGGAGCCATCCCGTGGGGCCGGACATCTGGGTGGTTTCCAGTCTTGCTCTCACCAGAGATGCTGCACAGAGTAACCCTGTACTTACGTCATCTTGCACGTGCATGAGTCTATCTTTAGGATGAATTTCCAGGAGTGAAACAATGGCCGTGAGAGACACACATTTCTAGTTGCCATAGGCAGCTAGAGGCCACGGATGGTGCCAGTTTACCCCAGTGCCCCTGACATGTGAGAAGGTGACTGATTAGCTGGAGACCTTGAGATGAAAATAGCCCCTCTGGGTAGGTGTGAGTGAAAGGATGGACAGAGCTGGGCAGAGACCCCCAGGCCTTAGCAAACTGAGAGATGAATGGCGATTGTGGAACAGAAATGTGATTCTGTCGGGCACGGTGGCTCGTGCCTATAAGCTTCAGCCTATGAAGCGGCCGGGGCCAGGGATCACAGTTCAAGTCCTGCTGGGGGCACATAGCGAGACCTAGTTCCCAAAAAATAGCTGGGCGTGGTGGCATGTGCCTGTAATCCCAGCTACCTGGGAAGCTGAGGCTGGGGATTGCTTGAGTCGTAGTACCCCGGGCAACTAGAGCCTGCAGTTCTACGGGCAAAAATAGCGAGACCTAGTCTCAAAAAAAAAAAAAAACAAAAAAAACCCCAAAAAAACAAAGAACAAAAAAAAAAAGGAAATGTGATTCTGTCTAGCCTTGTGGAGCAATGTGGGAGTTGTAGGCAGATGTCAGGGTTCCCAGTGCAAGTAGCTTCTTAATGGGGGGCCTCTTTCTATGCTACGTGGAGATACCCTAGGGTGAGGGAGCGGAAGAGGGCTGGAAGGGGGAGGCTGGGTTGCAGCTGCCTCAGCTGAGGAGGCCAGAGGAAGGTTGGGGCTGGGAGCAGGAAGACAGGGATCCAGGAGGGCCTGCCTGCACCCCTAGAGCCTAGCATATAGCCCAACTTCCTGGAGGCTCTCCGGAAATGTCAGAAAAACCACCACAGCTGAGGTGCCAGGACCTCGTGACATTCTTCCCAGACATCTGAGATGTTCACCTACTTGTCCCAGGAGGAAATACAACTGGGACTGAATGTCAAAGGAGCGGGGTGACACATGCTGTCTTCAGCATGGCCTGTCACAGATGGGACCTTCCCTCTCATCCTATTTTAGTTATTTCCTGTTAACAAGTCACTTTGAGTTCTTCGCTCAGTTAACAAATAGCGAGCACCTACTATGTGCCATAGCTAACGAACACCTACTGTGCACCATAGCTAGCAAGCACCTACTATGCGCCAAAGCTAGCAAGTGCCTACGAAGCACCAGACCCTGCTCTGGCTGCTGGGGCTTCGCCAGCGTCAGGACCATGGCTCCCAGCCTGGTAGACTGAAACAGTGCTCTGGTGAGTGCTTGGCAGCTGGTTGTACCCTGGGGCCATGGAGGCGGAGGCTGAGGAGGCTGGCCCTGGCAGAGGGCAGGGGGCAGGGCTTCTGGGAAGGGGGCTGAGCTCACCACTACTCTCCTAAGGCTGGGAGGCTCCACTCCTGTGATGTTTAAGTGGAGACCTGCAGGCTGCCAGGTACTAGCAAGTCAGGGGAGAGGCACGTTAGTGTATGCACCAAGGTCTGGAGGCAGCGGGTGGGGGGTGGGGGAGGGCAGTGTGGTGGACATGCAGAGCAGAAGGACCCGGGGAAGGTGGAAGGAGCACAGGCTCCAGAGCATGAGGGGCTGGCAGCCGCACCAGATGTGTGGCCTTACCCCAAGTGCGGTAGCCAGGCATTTATTTACTCCTCAAAGACGTCGAGCAAGGGAGAGAGGCTGTTGAGTTGATGTTCCAAAAGTCAGCCCAGCTGTGGACAGTGAGCTTGAGGGGACAGGGCCTCCGAGGAGACCTGGGGATTCAAGCTCACCCCACCCAGCATCACCTCTAGACTTACAATCTTCTTACAATACACACACACACACACACACACACACAGAGGACAATACCTATCCTCCACACTGATGTTATTAGGACAGTTACACTATCTATCGGCCCAGCTGTAGAATCAGTAACACCATCACTTTCTGGCAGGCCTTCTCAGAGAATCTGCCTTTGGGAACCTCAGGGAAGGGTCTAGAATGTAGTGTGTCCCATTCTTCATTTGATTTTGTTTTGTTGTTGTTGTTGTTTTTTGAGACTAGGTCTCACTATTTTTGCCCATGGAACTGCAGGCTCACGTTGCCCAGGGTATCACAGACTCAAGCAATCCCCAGCCTCAGCTTCCCAGGTAGCTGGGATTACAGGTGCGCACCACCACGCCCAGCTATTTTTTGGGGACTAGGTCGCGCAATATGCCCCCAGTGGGACTCGAACCGCAATACCTGGCCCTGGCTGTGGCTTCCTAGGCTGCCACCTACAGGTATGCACCACCATGCCTGGCCACATCCTTCATTTGAAACTTTGCTTTGCATTGACCATCTTGCTCCAAGCCCATTTTGAGAAGACTTTGGCTGCTCGCCCTCCAGGAAGTGGAAAGGAGCCTTCAGGACCTCATCTGTGTGTATATGTGCTTGTGTGTGTGCATGTGTGTATGCGTGTGTGTGTGATGCAGGTAGGGGTGGTGCAGGAAGGGCTACCGCACTCCTAGTCACTCTCAGCAGGAGGCCACCACAGTCCTGGGCCAGCATCTGTGGTGTCTCCCCGAGTGCGTGGGGCTGTGCTGGGCTTCCTGGCAGAGGAGGCTGCGAGTCAGCTCAGTGGAGTCCAGGTGTGACAGAGCTGGGCAGCAGGTTCCTGGACCTTTGAGCAGAGTGTACCCTGAGCCGCTCCAGGAAAGGCTATGCCCTGGCACATTCCATTATTCTATTTTATTTTTTTAGAGACTTGGTCTCACTATGTTGCCTGAGATAGTCCCAATCCCGCAGACTCAAGTAATCTCCAACCTCAGCCTCTCAGGTAACTGGGGTTACAGGCACCCGCCATCGCACCCAGCTGCTTTTTTGAGACCAAGTCTCACTATGTTGCCTGGGGTAGTTTCAAACCTGCGAACTCAAGTGATCCCTGGCCTCTTGCCTCCCAGTGCTTGGATTACAGCAGCCTGGCCGCTCTCAGCTGTCCTCTGCTGGCACCTCCCTGCTGCATCTCACACACCATGCTTGCTCGTGACCTCTTGTGGTGTTGGGATACACAGGCCATTGCCTCTCAACTGAAAACTTAAGACCTTGTTCTACGAGGAAGCACCAGCCAGCATTTCTGGTCCCTGTGTCTTTGGGAGGTGCCCCTGGCAGACCCAGGGCGGGGGTGGGGGTGGGGTGTCTTTCCAGCTGTGTTGGCCGAGTGCTGTCTGGCCCCCAAGCAGGTGCATCATTGCTGTACTCCCCCCCTCCCCCTCCCCCGCATTGCCTGATCCCAGCCATGGGAAGGGGAACACCCACGGAGACAAGCAGCTCAGCTCAGCTCAGCACACATTTTTCAGGAGGTTTGTTTTATTCTACATGATTGGGGTTACAGGGGATGGGCCCAGGGACACATCACAACCCTGGGGAGGCCAAGGAAGATTACAGGGAGGAGGCTGGGGCCGAGGCCCGTATTCCTGGGGGGTGGCCAGGGTCTTAGGCCACGGGGGCCAGGCCCACCCGGTTGTTGCCCCTGTCGAAGACGGCGTAGTACTGGCGGATGAAGACGTCGCCCAGGATCCAGAGCTCGCCGGAAGAGGTGGGGATATTCATGCCCTGGAAGCCGCTGGTGCACACCTGCTCGCTCTGGAGACGAGGAGGATAAAACACAGATGAGACAGGGGCCTGGCAGAGAGAGGGGCGGGGTGCCCCCAGACCTGTGCTGGGCTCTTCCTGGCCTGGGGTTTCTGCCTCAGCTGTCTGCTGAACTGCTGATTTCTTTCCTTCTTTCTTTCTTTTTTTGGAGACTAGGTCTCGCTATTTTGTCCAGGGAACCGCAGCCTCACATTGCCTGGGGTATCCCGGACTCAAGTGATCCCCAGCCTCAGCCTCCCAGGTAGCTGGGATTACAGGCGCACACCACCACACCCAGCTATTTTTTTTTTTTGAGACTAGGTTTGGCTATTTTTGCCTGTGGAACCACAGGCTCTCGTTGCCCAGGGTGCCACAGACTCAAGCAATCCCCAGCCTCAGCTTCCCAGGTAGCTGGGATTATAGGCACGTGCCACCACACCCAGCTATTTTTTTGGAACTAGGTCTCGCTATGGGCCCCAGGCGGGACTCGAACCGTGATCCCTAGCCCCGGCCGCTTCATAGGCTGAAGCTTACAAGCACGAGCCACTGTGCCCGGCCTCCAGCTATTTTTTGAGACTAGGTCTCACTATGTTGCCCCCAGGTGGGTCTCAAACCCATGGACTCAAGCGATTCCTAGCCTCAGCCTCCCTTCCTAGGCTGGGATTAAAGGCATGTGCCAGATATGAAATGTATATATATATATATAAACTATTTGATTATTAAAAAAAAAATAAATAAATAAAAATAAATAAAGGCATGTGCCATTGTGCCCGACCTTGAACTGCTGGTTTCCAAGGACAACTAGACATAATCCAGGGCTGCTGGCCGAGGTAAGGGCTGACATCAGCCTTGGAGCTCAGGGGTACAGGGAGACTTGGCTGCCCAGAAGGGCTTGGAATCCTTGGCGACACAGCCTTTGCTGGGGGTGCCCATCCGGGGGCGCAAACCACACAGTCCTGTGTTCCTACACCAGCTCACTGGGCCCGTGACCTTGGGGGCACGCGAGAACCACCCCTTTGAAGCCCCCCAGCTCAAGCTTCACACCTGGAATACAAGTAGTTTGTGGGGGGAGGGCACTGGGGCATCGTCACTGCTTCCTGAACAGCATGGACGCACTGGGCCAAGCCAGTTCTCCAGCTGGCATTCTAACAGGAAGCTGTTCACTGTGGCTCGTCTGAGCAAAGACAGCTGCCTGTAGAGGACCGGGGAAGCTTGAACCCTGAGCCTGCAGAAGCTCTGGCTTCCTCCAGATGGGGGGGCCTCCTTGGGGACCCTAACTTCATGCTGAGCTGGGGAAACCCACCGCCGCGGGTATTTAAAGGAGGAAACAGGCCAAGAGCAGCTGCCACTTGCTCAGCCATGGTAGCCCTGGAGGTGGAGGGTGGGGGGTGAGGGATGTGCGGGGGAGGTGCGGGGTCCTTCCCACCCATCCTGCCTCCCTCCCCGGCCGCCTTCACGTCCTCCTTCATGGGCTGCTTTGGGATGTTTTCCTTTTCCTCAGAGGTCAAGAGTGGATGCCAGCTTCCGTCTGTGGTGCCCCCTTCCTCTGGTGCCAAGGCTGAGCATGGCCCCTATCCTGCAGCCCCGAGCTCCCTTACCTTCTGGATGTAGGC
>PVHY01022905.1:9264-21843 GCA_004024945.1 Uropsilus gracilis | reverse complement strand
ATGCACCAGGACAAGGTTCTATTTCTCTCCAGAGACAGCTCCCCCGGCCCCAGCTGATGGGGCTGGGAGTGTCACCATGATAGACAAGCAGCTACCCCCAAGATTCCCATGTGAATCCTTCCCCGCCCGAACATTCACAATCTGTGAAAGAGGGCTCAGTTAGGGAATAGCATGCTGTGACTCTGGCCTGGGGCTAGGGGGCCAGGGTTGGGGCCCCTGGTCTTTCAGAACAAGGGTCCTTAGCTGTCCCCACCTTTACTCATGCATTCATTTACCAGAAATGCACTGAGTATATCCTGCCCTAGCAGACACTGGCAGCAGACGGTAACGAAGACCAAGACCTCTGAGGACATTCCAGGGCTGTGACAGGGGTCAGAGTGGGCTTTTAGGAGCAGAGATGGGGCACCCTTGTCACACGCTGTACGAATCACAGGGCTGGACACACAAGCAAGCTGCCCGCGAAGCCCAGAAGCTTTGCTTTCAAAGGTTACTGGCTTGAAACTGCCGTGATGGATGAGAGCCAAGTTTGGGGATCAGAAGTGCCTTAAAATAGATCTCAGGAGGGAATTCTGCATGAAGGGGAAATCTGAACTTGGCCCAGATCCTGGTGCATAGTAGGAGCTGGGGGAAAATACCTAGAGAGGGAAGGCTGGGTGAGAGGGAGGGGCAGAGGAAGAGAGGAGGGAGGAGGCTTAATTTCAGAGGTGATCATGTTTCCCTGCTGAAAGAGACAGTGAGGCTGACAGTTTTATTGTCCAATTGTTTCATATGGATTTTGAATAAAAAATAAATTGGCTTCTTTTAAGGAGGACAATCCTGGAAGCCTGGGAGACGGGTGTTGAATCATGCGTGACTCTCTTGGCTCTCTTCCTCCTGGCAGGAACTCCTGTTTGTGGCCAGGAAGGACTGGGAGCTCCAGGGGGTGGGTGACCGATGGTGGCCCCTGCCCAGGTGGCACCCCTGAGAGAGCCTCTGCCTTCCTGCCCAGCTCTTTGTTAGCAAATACCACAGTCCTAGCGGGGAGCCCTGCCCAGAGACAGAAGCCCCAGCCTCCTCCTCACTCTGGAGCACCACACCAGCCTCCTCCTCATGCTCATCTGTAAAACGGGGCAAGAAAACCTCCCTCCCAGGACATATGTGGGCATTAAAACAGGCACATGGTTGATGTCCGAAGTGGGAGTGAAACAGCTCTCCGAGCCACCAGAGAGAGAATAAGATGGTCTAAGCAAAGGAGGGTCCTTTAGGGGTAACTCAAGGAAGCGGCTCAACTTGAGAACGTTCCACTGGGAGCCCTGTCGCAGGACCACACCCAGCAGCAAAAGAGACCAGGAGCAAAGCTGGCTTCCCTGAGATGATCCCATGCCCCGCACGTGGTCGCCGAAGCACGTCGTCGCCGAAGGTAGCAGGCTGCCTCTGCCCCAGTGTCATCACTTGATCATTAGTCACTAGCCACAGGTAAATTGCTTTTAAATTGAGTTATGTTGTGCGGAGTCTCCATGTACTAACATCCACCTTCCCTTCCCCGTTATGATCACTGTGGTAACCGCGGACGTGCTTCCTGCAGCCACTCAGGCTCTGCCAGGTTCCAGCCACTTGAATCCCCCCGGGTCCCAAATGTTTGGATCCTGAGGCATTCCCACAGGGAAGGAGTCTGGCAGTGAAGCAGCGTCAGAGAGAGTTTATCTGACACTGGCCGCAGAGACTGCATCTGACATAAGTGAGTCCCACAATATCCCCTTCAAGAGAGAGGGTGACTCCACACCCCCCGGTCTCTGCCTCAGAAAGTCTGCAGAAAGCGCCGTTTGGAGCAGGTAAGTCATACAGCTTGTCCTGTGGGGAGGAAACAAGAGGATGGCCCCCTGCTGGGACGGCCTGGTGCCAAGGCCCCCTAAGCTTCCCCAAAACGTGTGAGGTCTGGTCAGGCTGCAGATGGTCACTTAGAACAGCTCAGGGCCAGGCCGCGGGGGTTCAGAAGCCGAGCTCTGGGTTCCCAGCACCACCTCCTCTTCACTCGAAGCCTTGAAGTGATAACTCAAACTCTGGAAGCTTCAGGTTGCTTGTCTGAAATGCTGGGTCACATGCTGCCTGCTTCCTCGGGCTGCAGCTGTGACCAGTGCTTATGGCGAGCTCGGCACTGCGCCAGGCGCCTGGCGGGCACTTAGTGAGCCTGAGCTGTTATTCCTATTTTGAGTTTGCCTTACGACACAGCCGTGTATGTGCAGGGCACCTGGTTTCTAAGCATGTCGGTTCAGAATCCTCAAAGGTGGCAGCTTTAGGCAACACTGGGAGACGAGACTTTGAGGTCCTGGAGTGTGAGAGATCAAGAAGGCCTTCCTGCCCTATTCCAAGGGGCCCACACACCTACAACAGGGCAATGGGGATGTCAGGACCAGGTTTGGGGCAGGGAGGGAAGGACTGGTACATAGTGGGGCAGGAACAATGAGGTTCAGGCATTCAACCCCTCATCTGCCTGACTCACCAGTTCTCTTTCACCCTAATCACCCTAATCTCACTACCCTAGACCCTGAACCCACAGATCACACAGGAGGGCACACCACCAGACACAGCTGCCACAGCCTGCTCTGACTGCACACACGCCTGTGTAGGAGAGGCACACACATATACAGGTACACGCATGTACACTCACATACGGTCAGCACGACTAGAGTAGTTCCACTTCGGGGAGCTTGCCACAGGACACTTCTGGCTTGGTGTTCAATGGCTAATAAGTAGGGATGTTTTCAATTGATGAAAAGCTGGAAGCAACTAGCTACCCAGCAAGAGGGGAGCCATCCAGCCACAGCTCAGAACCCGCAGCTTCGGGGACCTATTCAAAACAATGGTGCAGATCTCTATGTATTGATATGGGAAAAACAGGCTGAGCCTGTACTTAGTGGGAAATCAGTTTGAAATAAGCCACTTGATTAAGAAAGCACTTATATAGCATTTACTACATACCAAGAATGATACCGAGGACTTTACATAGATTAGCTCCATTTAATCCCTACACCAACCCCGGGACGTAGAAGCTGAACGAAGCTAATGCCTACAAGCAGAAAGTGCAGCTTGGGCTCCTGGAGGCATCTTTGATGCCCAAAATGCCTATGCACTTGCCTTGTTCCTAAACAAGTAAATAGATAGAGATTCCAGTTGCTTTAAGCCAGCACGAGGGGGCTATTCTGCTCACTGTCGATGAAGACAATGCAAATTCACATGACTACCCCCTCCTGCAAAGCTGAATGCAACGGCCACACAGGGAGAGATGAAAGAAGATCAGACTGTCTCTGGGTGTCATGGTTCCAGCACACATTCTTCCACAGACATGCATCCCTACAGGCCCCCTGCTTAGAACCGAAACCTGCCTTTGCTGGGCCACCCGGTCCACTCCCCAGAGCCAGGCAGCAAGTCCAGGGAAGCCAGCACACTCCCCACTGCCATTCCTCCCTGATCGTGGCTCCACCAGCCTCCTCGCCAGAAAGACACTTTGCATCTCTCCTTCTCATTGCAATTCAGTCACGTCAGAGCAGCCCACAGGATCTGAATGCAATTTTCTCATTGAATTATGCTAAATCCTTCGGGGAAGGAGGCAAAATTATTTAAAACCTATAAAAACTAAAGCAACATTCTGGCTCTATATTTTAACTTTCTGATCATTATTTAGAGTTAACCTTTTCTGCTGCTAAATCACAAACCCATTTTGCTGTATATCAGACAGCACCGGCCATCAGGCAGGGGGAGAGGATGCATGCAACCTGGCAGAGAGCAGACTGGGGGATGGCTTCTTGGGCGCAAGGCAGATAATAGAAATTGAGGTGGCATTTTGCTCTTGGAAATCAAACCGCATCAGGCGGTGATTCATTGAAGCAGCAGGAAAATGAATGGTAGCTGCATTGTTATTAATATTGGAGCAATAGATTAGAGGTGAGGTGTATTTCTGTGGAATAATGCAGCGACCGGAGGATGAGAATTCATGAGTCAAGCAGGTGAGGGGTTGAAGCCTGTGCCAGGAATCTCTGGAAATTATTCCTGCTGAGCCTCAATCTCCCTTAGGATAAAATGTAAAAAGTAAGAACTCATTCAATGAGGAGGAAAGTACTACTATTAATGGCCTTTTTTTTTTTTAATGGCAAAAACAAGACTCAGAGAAGTTCGGTGACTTTCCTCTAAAGCCAGAAATGACAAGGCTGAGGTCTGATCTCAGGCAATAGCTCAGGAACAGGGATACTCATAAGAGGCCAGAAGGCAGCAAGTACAAATTGCTGAAGATCGGGTGCACCTGGTAGTAGGCGCTCAAGAAAGGATGGATGACTATTTGGGACAAATTCATAATTAGAACTAAATCCATGTAATTTGTCTAAGCTATTTCAATAAGTTTTCCAATACACCAGCCTAATTCATATTTATTATTTTTCCAGAACCTCCTCTACTAAACCCAAAAATCACACAGACGGCCCCTGCCTGATATTATCAAAATACCCTGTGTTTTTCCTTCATGGCAACTCAACTTGATTAATTATTCCATTGTTAGCTGCTTCGTGCACACCTTGCTCCAGGCACTGTGGAGCTCACAGGGCAGGCACGGGGGTCTTAGTGCATGTTCCCAGCACTTAGCACAATGCCTGGGGTGGGGTTGGGGGAGTCACCCTGGCAACACCATCCACTGGCTGTTTGCTCTCTGCCATCACTGTCCTGGCCACTGTGGACCGAGCCCCTGGCCCATTAGACCTAGTGAAGACACACACAGAGCGGGTGAGCAAAAACTTGGGACAGCAAATGCTGTCGTAGCCTCTCCAGGCCACTTTTACACAATGCCATAGAATGAGGAGCAACAAACATCTATTTCTCACTGAGCACTCTGGAGGCTGGGACATCCCAGACCAAGGTTCCAGCAGCAGACTGAGGGTCTGGTAAGGACCCTCCAGCTGGTCTGTGATGACATCTTCTTGAGTCCCCCTAGGACAGAGCAAAGCGACCTTGTTCTTCCTCTTTATGAGGGCATCAATCCCATCAGGACCACCCTTCCTCTACCCCCCATGATCGAATGACTCCCCAAAGACCCTGCAAGCCTGGAAGGTACACAGGCACTCAGTTCACAACAAATGGCATGCTTGGACAACTACAGGGCAGAGGGAAGGAAAAACACTGGGAGGAGCGTGGTTTCACGGAGTGAGCAGAGAACTTCCCTATTAGTAAGATTGGCAGCTGAGATGGCCAGATGGAGGGTAAGTCCAGGAAAATACCTGCAGGGGAGATTTTCAAGTTTTGGCAAAAGCCAGTGCAAAAGCCCAGAGGTGAGACTGTGCTTGGGGTGTTGATGGTCAGCGTGGCTGAGAGGGAATGGGTCTGGGTCAAAGGGCAGAGGAGGTGAGGACAGGAAGAAGACAGATGGCTACTGGGAGAATGGGAGAGATGGACAGCACCAGTGTGCCTCCTCTCCACCATCACAAACGGTCGAGGTGTGTCATGCAGACTGACAGGCTTCAAAACATGCATTCATGTTTGAGCAATTAATACAATAATTCGTCTCTAGTGGCATTTGGGACAAAATCGATGAACCTTTACAGATTCATCCATTATGTTGAGTGAAATCAGTCAAAAATGAAAGATTTTGGATGCTTTCACTCATCTGCAGAATATAAACAAGACTATTCTAGAAGTTATGTGGGAAAATGAAGGACCGGAACACCTAAAACACTCCTGGAAAAGAACACTAAAGCTACATAATTTCAAGATTTATTCTCCAGAAATCAAGACTGTTAATGAAGAGACAGGCATAGACATCTATGGAACCGAGTGAAACACCTAGAAACAGGCCCAATTTGTTTTTGATAAAGGTGCAAAACCAAGACAGTGAGGAAAAGTTGTCTGGTTAGCAAATACTGCTGGAGCAATTGAATTTCTACAGACAAAGCATAATAATGAAAGAATCTTAAGACAAACTCATATCATTTGCAACAACATTGATGGAGCCAGAAGGAATCATACTAATAAAAACTAACCAGAAAGGAAAAGAAAAATACTGGTTGGTCTTACTTAACTGTGGGATACAGGGAAAACAAACAAAATGAAAAGAAAAAGTTAAAATTAACAAACTGACAACAAATCGAAATCATATAACAAAGGAGGGGGGTGGAGCGTAAAATCAGAGGAGGGATGAGCACAAGAGATCAGGATGATGGTGCATGGGTGATATGGTGGTAGGAGAACTTCAGGGTATAAAAAGATATAAATATATATGTAAATGTAAAAAATAAAAATAAAAGTCTTCACCTGGTTTCACACATTAAACAAACACTAGTGCAAAATGGGTCACCAATTTAAATGTAAACCAATAAAACATATAACAGGAGAAAGTCTTAGGGGCCTAGAGTAGGGCAAAGAATTTCAAAAGCATAATATATAAAAGGAAATACTGATCATTTGAATTTCAACAAAATTAGAACTGTTGATCTGCAAAGATTCTGTTCAGATGAGAAGACCAGTAACATCTGGGAAAAAGTATTTGTATACACATAGCTGACAAAGGACTAGCATCTAGAATACATAAAGAGCTATCAAAGTTCAACAGTGAAAGAGTAAACAATCCAATTAGAACATGGGCAAAGACATGAAGAAGCATTTCAGCAAAGAAGATATACAGATGGCAAACAAGCATCTGAAAAGACGTTCAGCAGCTTCAGCCTGTCGGGAGATGCAAATCAGAGCCATGGCAGACAGCAGTGTACTCTCCTACATCCTAGTGGGAACATAATCTATCACCATCCTGCAAGATGGTCTGATGGTTTCTTACAAGGTAAGCACACAACTAGTGAACAGCACCAAAGTCTTCTGTGCGTTTATCCCAGAGAAGCAAAGACTGACACTGACACACAAACCCGCATGCAGACATGCTTATTGCAACTTTATTTGAAATAGTAAAAACTGGAAACAATCTAGATGTCCTCAACTGGGGAACGCTTCAACTAACTATAACATGCCCATGTGTGGAATACCACTCAGCAACAAAAAAGGTTGGGTGACTCTCCAGAGAATTCTACTGAGTGAGTGAAAAAAAACAAAAAAACCCAACCAGTTATGTTCTGTTTGATTGGGGGAGTCACCCTGGCAACACCATCCACTGGCTGTTTGCTCTCTGCCATCACTGTCCTGGCCACTGTGGACCGAGCCCCTGGCCCATTAGACCTAGTGAAGACACACACAGAGCGGGTGAGCAAAAACTTGGGACATCAAATGCTGACAAAATCACAGAAACAGAAAACAGAGTAGTGGTTTTCCAGAGTTAAGGAGGAACCGAACATGGAGGAACATAGGTTTAGCTATAAAGGAACATCCCAAGGGACCTTAGTATTCTGGGAATGTTAAATGTCTGACTATGTCAGTGTTGATAGCCTGGGTGTGATATTATACAAGAGTGTACTGTTTTACTATCGTTACATTTTATCATTGGGGAAACTGGGTACACAGTATCTCTATTTAAATTTCTTATGAGATGTGCAAATCTCCAATTATCTCAAAATCAGCAAATCGAATTTTTTCAAAGCCAAACCTTGAACTATGTAATTAACAGAACATCAGAACAAAAAAAAAAAAATGTAGACATCTGAGAAATAGATAAAATCAAAATAACCTTGAATAGTACCCTTCCTCTCCCTCCACCATCAGAGAAGAAGGGCCGGTGCTCTGATCCAGAGGGTCCTAATAAGAGCTGTTACACTTCTCACCATTCTAAATCCGTGACCCCAGGGGTGAAGGGGTGTGGATATCAGTTTGAATCTGCAGACCCTGGGAACTGAGTCTGGTCCCTTCCAACAGGAGGGACTCAACAATGGCACCAGTGAGTTTCAGTGGGTACGAGGGCCACAATGCTGGTATGTATCTATTTAGTTGCCCTCGATACCCCCTTCCCAGAGAGATGCAACTTTGACCCATCCTTTAGGGGTGTAGAATGCATCAAGACACCTAAGCGATAGCTACAGCCTCAAGATTCTGCTGACTCTGAAACCATTGCTGAAAGTCAGTTCACTCTCCACCAGAACAGTTGTGCACAAATTAAGACTACAACAATAGAAGCTTCCTTATATAGGTACATGCCAGCCTGATCACTGAGAAAGGAAATATCTGATACAAACAGCAGAGGCAAGAGACAAGGAGCCCAGGGCCCCAGTGACTAACAGCAGAATGATTGGCCCGGGGATGTGCACAGGACCCAGAAGATCCAAGAATTGGACCCAAGATTTTCCTTCACACTATCAGGCAAGAACTTTGTACGCTGACAATGGAACCATCACAGAGAAAAAGCAGAGCTGAGTGATGGAGAGAGGCTGGATCCAAAGTGACAGAAACAGGTGTGGGGTAACCATCTGTCTCAGGTGCAATCGAAGCTTCCAGCACTCGCAGGAGGTTGGGCAACAGATTCTGTCCAAAGTGTTTTCCTGTTCTTAGGAATAAGCTTCCACATCTTCTTGGTGACGTCTCAGGGCTATGCATCCCTGTATGAGGAAGAACCCTAGAATTTCCCAGCAGGATAGTTCAGTCAGATGAGCTCTGGCTTTACCTAGGCAGGTAAGTCCTGACAGGCAGTGCCTCCTTGTGGTCACCACTAGCCTTCCCAACCTCACCACCCAATGCCCTCACACCTCTTTCCTGTCATTCCTTAAATAGATCAACTGTCTTCCCAGGCCAGGGCCTTTGCAAGCCCAGGGGCTGTGGTGACAACCTCTTACTAGAGGTTGTCCCTGGCCACCAAATCTGTGCTGCCCACCCAGCCCTCCAAGCTAGGCACCATCTAGTCCCTGGTTCCATCTTCTTGCCTCCAAAGCAATTCTGCAGCCTGAATTACCTTAAATATCACATGTATTTATCTATATCTCCCCAGGAGAATGTAATCTTCACGAGAGCCAGGACCATCTGTCGTGTTCAGTGCTGTGTCCTCGGAGCACAGAATAAATAGCACCTGGTGGAAGGAAGAAAGAGAGTAAAGCAAAAAGGAAGGGAGGAGGGAGCATGGAAGCAAGGGAGCACTGCCAGGAGCTGGCATCGGGACCGTTGTCCTCGGAGACCTCTCTATCCCCGGTCACCCCGGTGGCTCGGAGGTCCCCAGCAGTCTTAGCCTCAGGTGACCCACAGGAACGCAGCTCCTCAAGCACTTAACTGACGCATCTCCAGTGCTGCTCTCAGCCCCCGGCACCCTCATGTGCTTCCTGGAATCTCCTCCCACGTGAAGTTACCCAACCTGCCTCAAGGGTTGCTTTCTAGAGGGTGGAAGTGAAGGTAAACTCTGCCACAGAGCCAGGCAGGGACCAAGGTGAGGATGCTTGCAGTCCCGCTCACAGGAACCCAGCGGGAGCTAACCTGGCTGCCCATGTCAGAGGAATGGACACTGAGACGGAGCCAGATAGCGGGCAGGAGCAGTGTGGAGTGGCTCCCAGGTGCTGCTGGGAGAAGTGCATCTTGGGGGCTGTTGAAGTAAGTGAAACGGAAACTGCAAATACAACATCAACATCAGCTACTTCTCCAAAACACATATTTATCTAGGAAAGCATTTCAAATATACTCGAGCAGCTGCCTCTCGGGGAATAGTGGAATGAGAGGAGAGCTGAGCGGTAAAGGGGAAACATAGGTGATAAAACAAGACCGTCAGGGCTCATGGCCATCGTGGCCAGGTGCCGCAGACCCACTATGTGCCGCAGACCCACTATGTGCCCACAGGCAAAACAGTTCGAGAATTCAAGTCCCCTTCTCTCTATCCAAATGTCTGTGTCAAGTGCTGGCTCATGTTTGTTCATTTAAACAACGCCCACAGCAACCTGGGGAGGGGAGTCCCACTGTCATGCCAAGATACAGCCAGGAAGACAGAGGCAGGAGGAGGCTGAGTCACGTGCCCAGCATCTGGGCTTTGGCTGCAGAGCCCACAGGCTCATCCAGGCTGCCCTCCGCCCTCCTGTCTCAGGGTTTGGCTGACATGTGCTGACCTCCTTGACTCAGGACCCTGTGAGATGCCTGTGTCCAGTAGCACCTGTCCTGTCTCTTTACTCCTGTCTCTGCCACTTCTGGGTGCCTCTGCCCCCCCCCCCCACTCTGCTTGAGCTGTCATCAGGCAGCAAGTATCTCCTCTCTTTCCCTTCCTCTCTTCCCTCCTTCTAACCTTCCCTCCCACCCCATTTTGGCGTCTGTCCTCTGCAGGTTGCCCACTGCAGGGAGGGGCAAGCTGGGCAGGTGATGAAGCCCTGTCCCTTGGCCACACACTCGTCCACACAGGAGACTCAAACAGGCTCACAGCTTGCAGTTCCCCCCTCATACCTCAAAGAACATGTCACAGAGCCACACTATGCAAGTCATGCTTCAGACATGGATGGACAACAGATGTCTCCAGGCATACGTACACACATACACACACTCAGCACCAGCTTCCACACGTGGTCAATGAGCCCACAGTCCCTTCCCCTCCTACCTCCTGGACCTTCCCCTGGGGTACCCACCTGGACCCCTCAGCTGCAAGTGCCCCCAACTTCCAAAGGCAAGCTCATCTTCTACCTGGACTGGTTGTTCCTTTTTAGACATCCCTTTCCAGCTATGCCCAGCCCCCACTCCCCTCCTGAAGGCACAAAGCTTCCAGCATAGCGAGAAGATGAATCCAGTTGCCCAGTCACCCACCTCCCCTCACAGGCCAAACTGCTGGTACCAGCTGGGCTTTGGAGGACAAACAGATAAAAGGTGGCTGCTTTGTTGGTTCAGAAAATGGAAACAATCCAAGAGGGTTTGGAAGGGGAAGCAGGTGAAGCTGGAGGCACTTCGAGAAAGGTTTTCACAGAAGCCGTGATCCAAAGAATGGGAAACTTCCCTCTCCTGCCACCCTCAGAAGGGGAATTCTGGGCAGTCACTGGAGGATGGTCACCAGGGGTTCATTAGAGCCCATGCCCTAAACAGCAGATGTCGAGGAGGGGGGATCTCCTGATGGGCCCCAGCACCCTGCACAGGACTGGAAACACAAAGAAACACACAGCCCAGACATGTTTGTGTTCTAAGTAGGGAGAAACTCAAGTGGGATAAAAGCCCTTGGACACACACCTTGTTGTTTATACTACATCAGTGTTCAAGCAGGCTCTCACCTTGGTTACCTCATTCAACCTTCACAACACTGTCATGAAGGATCAGAGAGTTTTGTTCACTGACCAGAGGGCACACAGTGCAAGAGGCAGTGGCATTCTCTTATGAGTCATTGAACCCCTACTATGTGCTAGATTTCATGAGATTTAATATTGAGGGGTTTTTAAAAACTGAAAGATTAAAAATGGAACAAAAAAGGCATTCCTCTGAGCTGTGGAGGGTGCTGTGTGAAGAACTAGAAATATGTGAAATGACTGAAAGAAAATATGGTAGGTAGATGGATGGGATTTGGGGATGGGTTGCACATGTAAGGAGTGAAGAGGGAGGAATTGAGTGGTTGTTATTATTTAATTGATTGATTTAATTAATATTTATTAACATTGTTTATTATGTTATTATTTTACAAATACATAAAGCATCCTATGTGTCAAGTGCTGTTTAGTGTTTGTCCATTTAGTCAAGCCCACAGCAACCCAAGAGGGGAGTCCCATTGTCATGCCACAATACAGCCCAGATGTTCAGCTGGAAGGTAAACAGACTCCAGAGAATGGAACCCATGAGAGGAAACAGCTCACCTGACCCTGGCAGCCACCACAGGCGGTAGATGCTTTGTCCCCCTTGTACAGATGAGGAAACTGAGGCTCACCTGGGGCAGTGCTTGCCTGGGGTCACACGGCAGGGGCATCGGGAGGGCAGGCTTTGGTCACCTGGGTCATCTGAGCACAAAGTCCAGGTCCCTGCTTGAGAGGGCCCCTGGCCAGGCCACCCAGCCCTGCCCCTCCCACGTGCCTCCTGGCGCCCAGCTCCATTCTTCTCGCCTTAATTGGTCTACTTGGTGTTCAGCCCGTTACCACCCCCTTTGTTTAAAATCTCTTCAGCAGATAGAAGGAAACTTGGCAGTTACCTCTGCACACAGCTTTAAGTACACACATTGGCCAATCTTTACAGATTTAATTGTCTATAAAATTACTCTGTGTGCAGTTCCCATATGGATCTGTGGGCCTCTGCACGCTCCTCGCTGGGGCCTTCCCAGGCTGGGCGCAGCATGACGGTGCCAGCGGCCCTGGATGACCTGGGCCTGGTGCAAACCAGGCTGCTTGTCAGACATGAGAGCTGAGCAAGTCCCAGGCCCTCCTGGGCCTCAGTTTCCTCCTCTGTGATGGGGGCAGCATAGCAACTGCCAGGAAGCTGCAGTGAGTTGTGTAGGCAGAGCAGTGAGCGCTACCCTTAGCACATGCGGTGCCAAGGCCAGTGTTTTGAGAGTTTGACCCATGCCTTTCCGCCTCAATCTCCAGGACCCTTGGTCTCCCCCTTTCCCATCCCCAGTCCGGCTACTTAGGCAAATATCTGTTGACTCAGAGATCCAAGGAAGAAATGAGATGCAAGCAAGGCTTTAAAGTTTCAAAACACCACGCCCTGATGAGCTCAGGTATGACGTTCTTTTTCTTTTTTTTTCTTTTTCTTTTTTTTTTT
>PVHY01022904.1:0-21722 GCA_004024945.1 Uropsilus gracilis | reverse complement strand
CAAAAAAAAACAAACTCACTTCTTAAGGTAACCTGGCTTGTTACCGTGCATTTTGGGGGGTTTGGTTTTGTTGTTGTTGTGCTTTTTTTTGGTTTGTTTGTCTTGTTTTTTATTAAGAGAGAAGATCAGCTCCGGGAAAAGGGGGGGAAGTGACAAGGTCTAGTTGTCAGACTCAGAATGCATATCAGTTATGCTGGGAGACAATGAAAACATCAAAAAGCACATACAAGCCATAAAAAATTCAGGTCCTCAGAAGCAGCTCGGGACGGGCTGGGTTGCACTCCTCATTTGCATGTCAGTACCCACAATGCTCTGCGGCCTCCCAGATCTTTCTGTGTCTGAGCTCTGGGGAACAAAGTGAAAGGGTTGAGTGTGCTTGTGGGTGAGCGAGGTGCTTTGGTATCGGAGAGGAAAGCCAGACAGGGGTGGGGAGAGCACTCCCCCGTGGTGATTAGCTGCCAGCCATGGAGGGTTTAATCACAGGCTTGGGAGCCGTTCCTGGCCTTTTCCCCCTGCCTTCCCCTCCTTCCTTTCCTCCTTTCGCTGCAGCGGGGAAGGCACTGTGGAAGCCAACCTTTGCAAGAACTGCCCGGTGGTGCTGTTACCGCATTTGCCTGAAACCTGAGCTGTGTGTGCAGTTGTGAGCTTCCTGCTGCTGCCTGCACCCTGAGACGTGCTGGCCTTTCCTGAGTGTGGCTCCCAAGGACAGGCCTGGCCTGGTGGGCGCACAGGACCCCCAGGAGCCACGGTGACCTCACGCTGGGGGCAGAAGCTTCCCTTGAGCCCTTGGGGGGGGGGGCTTTAAACTCATGCTTCCCACCGCACATGCTTTTCTCTCCAAATTTCTGTCCACTAGGAAGCCAGGGGGGGCCACTGTCTGGACCTCAGTGCCTGCAAAAGACAGCCTCTGATTGTGACTCCAAAGAGGGGGAAATAGAGGTGGCCCCGGACTGGCCCCCACCAGCATCCTGGGTGACTTTGGGTGTGTCTCTTCCCACCTTCATCGCCCCTCTCCTCCCAAGTCGCTCCTGCCTTGGGAGCTCGAGAGGGTTAACAGCAGCGCCATTAGCATGGCCGACTATTCCGGGACGTTACAAAATACATGCCAAATAAAAGCCAAGCTCAATCTTTGAGGTTTCTACCTGGAAGGATTTTGTCTGGGTTTGCACTTTGATTTTTCAGCTACACTTTTCTCGGGGCTGCAGAGGCGTTCTCGGGCTAGATTAATCTAGCGCTAGGAAGATCTGGGCAAAAGAGCAAACACGGATACATGTGGGGGTCTCACCCCACCCCCTGACACTCTGAGCTTCAGAGGAAAGATAAAAGTCAGCTCACCCAGAAGTCAGGAGCGGGCGAGTCTCGGAGCTGAACCCAGGCAACGCATTTGTTTGCTTCGGTCTGTACACAGCGTTGTAAAATGGGTTGAACCCGTTGCCAGCATTTGAAAAGATACATTTTATAGCCGCTCTTAAAACATCTGAAGATCTGGCCTGGTCTGGAGCCTGCCTACACCGTAATCACCCGCCGGGGTGGTGTCGACAGCGCCCCCTGCAGGACCGCGCCTCTCCTGCAGGACTTCCGTCTAGGCCCTCTGGTTTTAGAGCGCCCGGTCCTCTTGCCTCGGTTCCTGTCTGACTTTTATAGGCTTTCACAGGTTCGTATTGGACTGTACTCGGAGATACCGACTGCCAGGGCTCTTCTACTTCATCATCAGCAGGTGGCAATCGGAATGACCCAGCCCTGAGCTTGGACAGCTTTTATTGGTGAGGACAGAGGGGAGGAAGGATCAGGATGTGACTCCGCACTTCCTTCCGGCTTCTAGAACATACTCTACTTCTGCAAATGTTTTTCACCTGCTCCTGGCTTGGAGAAATTCGCACTGGTCTTGCGGATCCTTTCAACATGTACGTTACCCTTTAATTCCGATGCCCCAAGTAGTCTGGGGTGAGGGCTGTAAGGATTAGGTTTTTACAAATTCTTTCCCACATTTGTGTGTCTTATTTGGGCCGCAAATGGGTTCTGGTGTCTACAACTCACCACTTTTTTATCTATCCGCCATCTTTGTCAAACTGGGACGACTTGGAGAGTCCCATTTCCCCACATACAGCCTGTATACATTTACGTGTTTCTTCCCAATTGCATCTTTGTTTCTACCTGTCTCACCACACCTCAGACACATTGCTGCCTGGGTAACTTCCTGGAAAAGAAATGGCAGGTAACCTGACCCACTAACGCCAACTTCATAAAGGAAACACAGATCCACTGGACTCAGTTGAACTGTTGAGTGACAAAGACGCTTCAGAGCAAGGATATTGGAACAAATTTGGATTGGAATTTTGTTGGGTGCTGAGGACAAGTGATTGCACCTGAGAGAAGAATGAGAAATATAAGCAAAGATCACTTTTAAAAATTACCCCCCCACCAGTCTAACTAGAAATGTTTATCATTCCAGAGCTCTTCGTTTGTTTAGTGTTCACCAATTTATGGTGTCACCAAGTTAGGGAAATGACCAAGGACTCAGGGAGGGGGAAAGAAAATGCTTTATTCATTGGTGGTCTCAGCGAGAAAGACAGAGAGAGAGAGAGAGAGAGAGAGAGAGAGAGAGAGCTCAAGAAAGCTTTCCCTGGTAAGTGGAAGCAGGTGGCTATATAGAAACCAAGTAGCTGGTGGTTCCTGCTGGGGAGGCGGGTCGTGGTGGTGTCATCCTCAGTGACATCATCCTGACGCTACACCTGGCATGAGGTAGAGCTGGATAGCAAGACTGGGAAAGTGCCCTGTTCTGGGCCGCTTCTGACTTTAGTCATATTTCCTTGCCAATGAGACACTTAGAACAATAGGCGACGCTGGGTTTTACTAACACTGATGGTGACATCTACCATTTATTGAGTGTTCACTGTGCTCTAGGGACCGGACGAAGGGCGATTTTGCAGTGACTGCTAGAACAATCCTACAAGTCAGTATGTTACCCCCATTTTGCAGGTGAGACGCTTATCAAGGTAAGGTAATTTTTCCAAAGCCCTAGAGGTGAGACAGGACCGAGTGGCTATTCAAACTCATACCCTTCCTGCCCGTATTGAGGCCTGGGCAGCAAGACAGACAAACAAGGACCTAATGGAAGATCATCCTCACCTGCCCACCCCCCACTTGGCCACAGACTTGGCCCTAGAGTAGGCATGAAATAAATGCCTGTTGGCGAATACCCATCTCAGCCAGTGATTACAAGTTTCAGGGCTCTTGAAAAGATTTGTGGGAGAGATAGAAATTGAAGGTGTGTCTTACCTGTTAAAATTAGACTTGCTGCCAGTTACCGACATCAGAATTAACAGTTTTAATAAATAAAGGTTTCTTTTTCAGTCATAGAACATGAAATCTAGAGCTTGAACTTAACAAGCTCATTAGAGACCCAGCCTCCTTGTCTCTTTCTATTCTCTCTATATTCATGATTCCACCCCCCCCAAGATGGTCATACGATGGCTGCTAGAACTCCATTAATCACACCCAAGTTTCAGGTAGGAGGAGAGCGGGGAGGACAACCTTCCCGAACTCTCAGTTGATTTCCACTGACATTTCATTGGCTGATTCTTTCTTTTTTGAGACTAGGTCTCGCTATTTTTGCCCATGGAACCGCAGGCTCTCATTGCCCGGGGTACCACAGACTCAAGCAATCTCCAGCCTCAGCTTCCCAGGTAGCTGAGATTACAGGTGCGCGCCACCACGCCCAGCTATTTTTTTGAAACTAGGTCTCACTACGGGCCCCAGGCAGGACTCGAACCGTGATCCCTAGCCCTGGCCGCTTCATAGGCTGAAGCTTACAGGCATGAGCCACCGGGCCCGGCCATTGACTGCTTCTTATTGCAAATGAGAGTAGAATATCTTCTTTCAATTGGGGACTTGATAAATCTAAGTCAAAACTTGCTTCTGTTAGAAAGAAGAATGGAGAGTGGATAAACAGCTGCAGAGTGTGCCTGTAGGATCCAACCTTCTTTATAGAGAAGGAGAGGGACAGGAATTCCCCAGGGTAACTCCTGGATCCATTCTGGAGGGAAGCACAGCTTTGAGGACAGTTTCTACTGTGGCTTGATGAGGTGGCAAACCCAGCGTGGGTGCCAGGCCTGTAATTAGTTCCTTTGCTATTCAAATCCTAGTGCCAAGGGCTTGTGCAATGGCATTGACTGCTCCTTCATTATTTTCAGCTGTTTCAAGTGCCTCTAAGCATGCTCAGCCTCTGTTTCCAGTGAAACTTCTGGTGGAAAATGGAATCTGACCTGTGTGTGACCAGCAATGCCCTACACTGCCTGGCAGAGCTGGAACGTTTGCAGATGGGTGGGTGGACAGACAGGCAGATCAAGCCTGCAGTAAACACCAAGCATTACTTGACAGCAAACCTACAGGCTCTTGCTGACTCCAGCAGGTTCTTCCAGGGTCTTAGTGACTTCTACCAAACAGAGGTTTTCACTTTTTTAAGGCTGCAAAAATTAAAGCTACTGTGTAAGACAAGTGCCAAATTTCCCACTCCCATGTTTGTACAGCTTTCTCTGCTTTTCCTCCAAATTCAAACCAAATAGATGCTCTCAGTTCTCCCAAGATGCCAACCAACAGCCAGCCATGCATTCTCAGATAAGGAGGGGTCCCAAGAGCATCGTGGCTTGGGATATATTACAGGTTTCTTTAGCCCAGGGCTGGGGAATTTGGGCTGAGGTTTCTGCAGAGGGGAGGCAGGAATGTGAAATGGAAGCGTTGGAGTTTCCCCCTTGTTAGCTAGGAAGCACTTGCTGAACAGGTGGGTACCTCCTGATGAGACCATGAGTGTCTACAAGGTATGGGTAGAAATTGCCCATCTTGAGAGACTTTGAGATCATCCAAAACGCAAATCTCATCAATATTCCAGTAACCGGAAAAAAACTCATGGAAAGGAAAGAATAAATTCTTCATGCTATTTGCACCGGTAATTATTTATAAACGTCTTCCTTTCTAGTAAACTCCATGCAAGCAGAGTTTTTCTCACTCTCTATTCTACCTCTCTGCCTGGAGCATTAGTACTCAACGAGTATTATTTTAATGACCAGGAAGATAATACCACCTAATTTTTTTCTGGGACAATATCTGACTTGGCTTCTCTTGTCTCCATTGTAGCCAAACCTTTGATGTCCTTCCTCTTGAACATGTCCAGTGTATTAATATAAATACTAACTTTTTACATTATAAAGACTTCAGGTGTACAACATTATCACCTCACCATGTATACCATACTATATTCACCATCAAAAATCCATCCTCCACCACGATGTCATATCAATCCCTTTTACCCAATTTACTTACCTCCACACTCTTTTTCTTTCCTTCCTTTTTGGTAACCAACATTTTTTTTTTTTTTACAATTTAAAAGGAGCTTTTTTTGTTTGCTTGTTTGCTCTATTTGTCTATCTTCCACATATGAATAAATTCATATAGTATTGTCTTTCTCTGACTTATTTCTCTTAGCATAAAACCTTAAAGACCCATCTATGTTGTCACAAATGGCAAGATTTCACCTTATTTCTCTTTAGACTGGAGTAGTATTCTATTGTGTGAAAATAGGTCATCTTCTTTATCCTTCATCTGTCAGCGGGCATTTATTTTCAAATCTTAATCTTGGCTTTTGAAAATAGTGTTGCAATGAGCATTGGAGTGTAGCTTTCTGTTCTTTGTGTATTTGTTTGTGACTGAAATTATTTATGCAAATGTGTGTGATGCTTTGTAAAGCATGATACCACATGTGTTGTATAGGCTAAGCTGCTATAATAAAGAAACTCGAAAATATAGAAGTTTAAATAAAATTAAAATTAAATGTATTTATCTCTGATCAAACATTCTGAAACTAATCTGGTCAAGGAGATGGTACTGCTCCTCAAGTTCTTCCAGGGGGAAGGCAGAAGGGAAAACTCCTTTTTCTTTAACACTTGGTCTTCATAGTTTGGTCCCACAGACTTACTCATTTCCAAGCCAGGGAGAAGAAAGAGTATGGGGGCCAAGCAGTGTCCTCATAGAAAACAGTGTGGAATGTGCACCTTTTAGCTGGGGTTACATTTCCATGAGCCAAAATTCAGAGCATGGTAATACCTAGTGGTCTGGGAGGCTGGGAAGTTGTCTCTGACTGAATTATCACACACAGAATTGTCATTTTCAACTGCCCAGTGGCTATTAGTTAATCCTCAGAGTTTACAAATGAGAAGTTGAAGTTCATGGGAATTCTTGGAAATTCCTGAAACCCTAAGTTATCCTTAAGAGGCTTCCAACATCCTCCCTACTCATTGCTCATTCCTACAGGTCTCTAACAAAACAGGTTTAGTACATAGATACATTAGGTATAGTGAGTTTACAGGTGAATATAGCCTGTAGGAAACAATCAAGCATAGGAGAATACAGGTATACACGCTAATATTCAAATAATAAACACTCTAATCTAGCAAAGTGGAGGCATTGGATAAGATCACCTCCCAGCAGGAACAGGGCAACATGGCTGAAGGAAAGTAGGGTAGAATGGGGAGACGAGTAGAATAGTGATCCTGGAGCTGTCAACGACAGCTCTGACACTGTTGTTTATAACCTAGACATTCGTAGGTGACACATGTAACCTTTTAAAGTCCCTGTTTCTCCATTTATAATAGTGTGTCCAATGACCCATTTCAGGAGTCAACACACTTGTTCTGTGAAGGGCCACCTGGCAAATATTCCAGACGTTGCTGCAGGGTCTAGGACTTCTGTCATGACTAAATGTTCCCATAGTTGAGCAACAGTAGCAAGGAGATGTGTTGGTGATGTGGGAACTACAGGCGCATTACACTGTGCTTACAAAATCAGGAGACTGATCACTAGCCTGTTGACCCTTGACCTATTTTAAAGGGCTGTAATGAGAATGAAATCAGACAATGCGTGTAAAACACTTGACAGAGGCCCCCATGTTAAGACTTACTGTCATGGGGAGCAGAGACAGTCAGAGTGGAAGGAGTAGGAGAGTCATCCTTAGCATCTCAGGCTAGAAGGACTGGTCCTTCCCTTGCTAACAAGACACTAAAAGGGTTCTCTTCATCCACTTTTTCTCCCTGAGAGCCAAAGTGCTGAAAAAAGGGATCTTGACATTTGTCTAAACAGACACAATGACACACTTCTCTTCTACATGAGTCACTCTGTAGTTATGCTTGGAGATGAATGCTTTCCAAGATGTGCTTACAGACACGATGCTGCAACTACGAGAGGAATCTTGGAGCATTTTCCAGCTCTACTTTTGCATATGCCATGTCCTTAAAAAGCAACTCTGTTTGCTCCAAGGGGTGGAATTCTCTAGAGCCTGAGCCCCCAGTGTAAGCCACAAAAGGTTGGAGGTAACACTGAGGAATGGCGTCTCCAGAGTCAAAACGAAGATCAATTCCTAACATTCTATTTTTTTCCATCCTGAAACCTCCAAAACAGCCTGTGAAGATGAAGATTCCGAATCTGGTCTGGGATGTAGGAATCTGTCATTAAATAGTAATTTAAATAATAATAATTTATACGAACGTCCCCCAGGTGACTCTGCTGCTCAGCCAAGTATCTGCTTAGCTCTTGGCCAACCTTCTGCTGCACTCAGCTCTCCTATTGTGTTCCCAAACCTCCATCCCTCTCCAAAACTCCAAGCCCACAACTGCCTGCCTTGCTGTGTTGGCCAGAAGCAGAGGGCTTTGGGACCGCGTTACCTGCACCATTGACACTGCACTCCAAGAAGGAAATGATCTCACACTCGCTGGGCCAGCTGGGAACTCGGGAATGTTCGTTCGCGTGCAAACTGTGGGCTCAGAAGAGCCTCAGGCCTTCAGTGTTTCCAAGTCAATGCCGAGGGTTCATACACTGGTGGATGGGAATGTCATTGATTTTTTCTTGAGATAATAGCTCCAGTCTATGTGCTAAGTGTCTTTCAGAACAAAAGCCTTGTCTGGTTTTATTTTACCTTGGTTTAGCTTTGGCCTGACTAGGGGTGGGTGGGTTGGTGGATTTTCTGAGAAGAAAAGGCTTGACTGACGAGCCAACGTTCAGTGTTTTGTTGTTCAATGGTTCCTGGGGTCAAGTCAGTGTTACCCCCTCCATCACTTTCATGGCTTCTTCAACATGTGCTCACAAAGTGCCTACTATGTGCTGTGGAAGCAGGAGACCTGGCAGTTTCTGAGATGGTAGCACATTTCCCCACAGAGGGGCCTTTCAGCTCCAGACCCAGTCCAACACCAAGCAACCAATGCCAGGTGGTTGATTTTGAGGGGAACTTGGACTCAGGGCTCCATCAGTCGGGTCTACTCCCTGGCCTTGCTGCCCCATGTCTTGCACCCAATTCTTGCTTTATTCCCACTGAGCACGTCTTCCCCCCCCCCCCCCCCCGTACTGAGAGCCATTCAGTGGGGCTCATGCTTTTTGATTTGCTTTCCCCACAGCAGTGAAAACCAGGACACACATGACAGGTGAGGAAACAGACGCTCAAGAGGGCTCACTTGTTGGGGCTTAGGAGTCAGGTTGCCTGATGCCAACGTCACCACCAGGTACCCTGTCCCAAAGAAATTGCCCCCTTGTACCAGGGCTTCGAGGTCTGGGATCGTGGTACTCCCCAAGCAGATCTCATCCAGTATTCTTTTACCACCTTGTACCTTCATGGTGGTGGTGGTGGGGGGGTGATTTCCAAACATCACCTACTCGTGTCTGAAAGGATGAGCAGTGCAATTAGAAAACATTCCTTTTCCCAAGGTCCCTTTACTGAGAAATGCTTCTAAATCAGTCATTCTCAAATGCTGGGTCCTACACCCATAGCATCAGCATCCCTCAGGCAATCAGAGAAGCCAGTTCTCGGGCCCACCTTGAACTACAACGCCAGGCCCTCAAGGTTAGGCTGTTCTAATAAATTCTCTGGTACCTCTGAGGGTCTCAGAACCAGGGGCCTGGATCTGAGGGCCGACCTGCACTTCCCACAGACTGGAACATGTTGAGGTGTCCTGACTGAAACAGAAGGGGCAGGTCTGAGTTCAAAAATTTAAAAACACTGTGTATTCTATTGCTGTCTTGGGAATGTGTCAAGATGCATGACACGGTCAAGGTCAAGACCAGAGAGGGTGGCCCAAGAAAGCCCTGTGTATCTTAACTAGCTTTTCTTAAACGCATTTTTAATTTTAATTAATTTAATGTTAATTTCCTTTTGCAAAATGCCTGTGACATGCCCAGAAACTAGCAATGAATCCCCTTTGGGAGAGATTAGTCATCCTGATCCTTGGATGTAGGGGACTCCCATTTTGAGGGTGTGCTCATCTGGATTAAATATCCCAAAGCCTTATCAGCCATTCAGGAACATCAAGAATTGTCCTGAAGACCCTTTTTGGATCCACGTCATCCAACGGTGAAACTGTTACACAATTCCAAGGGGCCGCTCTGTGTGAGTGGAGCCCCCTGGAGTTGTGCGATGCTGCAGCCTGGATTTGCAGCCAAATCCGAATTAATGAGGACCTGAAAAGTGGAACTGTTTCCATCGATCAGAAATAATTTGGAATCAAGGATTTGGCGGGAAGTCTAGGGAGAAGAGTTTCCAAGATACTTTTCCTCTTTTCAACTGCATGGAAAATATTTCAGGGTGAACTTTGCCAACTGTAACTATTCCAATAAATGAAATTACATTGAATGTGGTCCTATTTCTGCTCCTTTAAGCTTAGCTCATTTCGACAGTTTCAAAGCATTTGATGAGAACACTTTGTATTTAGGTAACATCTTTCACTCCAGTCTCAAGAATCTACTGGAAGGATGATTGGCAAGAAAATTCCCCAACGTGGAGGTGCCCTTGCTCTAGAGGGATGGTAAGTTTCTAACAGAAGCCGGAAATTTGCTGTCGCTGAAGTCCCGGGCTAGCTATTGAAGATGAAATCAAAGCTAACCAGCATACAGAGGAACCAGCTTGGACAGCATGACTGTGGGCTTCGTATTTCCATGAATTAATTGAAGAAAAATGAAAGTTGTGGCTATTCCCTGCTCTCTTTGTAATGTCCTAAGAACTTCACATTTAATCAGGATGTGCTTGCTACCTCCAGGCCCTGTCTGAGACGTGCCCCAAATTATTTGGCACTAGAGGCTGGTTCTAGGTCCAGTAGGGAACTAGGAACGTTAGACACATAAGTGGATATAGGGCGACAGTGAGAGGCACCAGCTAGGACTTCCTTTCTGCTTGACAAGGGATGTCTTTTTCTCTTATTTTCAAAGTTTATTACTTTCTCCTTTATGAGAAAAAATGGATTCTGATAGGAAATTTGGTGAAAAGAGAAATACAAGAAGCAAAGACACTCCCATCACTCAAAAAAGAACCCTTACTAACACTTGAGTGAATTGCCCTCCAGTCTTTTTTCTATGGTTTAAAAAACAGAATCAAGATCACACAGTCTGCACAATCCTGATTCTCAGATACCAGAACACAAGATAAACTCATACTCACATTTTCTCAAATCCTGCATAAGCACATGAGACCGTGCCGTATGGGAGGACAAGGACTGAGTTTTTCCCTTGCATGATAGTGACTTTGGGACCTGGTGCGAAAGACTGGTGCACGGCAATGTTCTGGAACAAAATAGCAAGGGATACTATTTCACTGGCTGGGTGTGCTCCAGAAAATGTGTAATCCTTTCTCTAATGTGGACATGAAAATTGTCTCCAGGTTTTCACTGTTATTGGTGATACTACGATTCTCTTATGCCTCCTCCCCTCTGCCCCCTCCACCCCTATTTTGGGATTATCAGCTATAGTAGACACTGTCAGCATCCCAGGCATTTTCCCTAGCTGCTCCCAGGGACATTCTGACAGTCAGCAAGCTTCCTATGCCACCTGCCTGGACTTAGTCTCTGGCTTCAGGAGAGTGCTGGAACTAAATTCGCGTGAAGTGGTCTGTGCTCTAAATCCATGCCCCCTTGCAACTCTCAACCAATGGGGTTGGGTTACAGCATCCTTGCACCCCAGGGTGAGATTTATAAGATGTGTTCAGGATTGAGCCTCAGCCACCACAACGCCCAACTTCTCAGTGTATCCCTTCCTCTCATCCCTCTATCCCACATCCCCTGCTCCCTCATTGGGCATCCTGGGATCTCCTCCTAAAGAAACCACCTCCTTGGAACAAATCCTTCTCTCAGGCTCTGCTTCCAGGAGAATCCAAATTAAGTCTTTTACTTTGGATAGAATCTCAGAAGCAGAATTGTTGAGTCAAATGAGTGATTCAGGAGATATAGATGGGTCAGTCATTGCCAGGTGGAGGTTTTCAGAGTTCTTTTACCAGTCCTGACTTTTATGCAAAGAATTTGGACAATAAACTCGACATTTAGGAAGAAGAGGGAGAGAACCGGAAGTCCTCGACCTGCAGGGTCTGTACTGTTACAGTCTCAGGACTATATCTTGTGTTCTGATATCTGTTCTTGTGCCTTTTGCTTTTCCCTGTGCTTTGCCTCGCTTTATTTTCTTCTGTGCTCCTAGACAAAGGCCAATGGTTGTGCAGTCTTCCCTTTTGTCTCCACAAAGGAAAGGGAGGGTAAATTGAAAGGCAGCAGGGAAAGCAATCTGGGAGAAAGGACAGATAAGCCATTGCTCTGCAATCGCTCAGCCTCAGTTCTCTGTGATAACTTGGATTTGGTGTCATCCAAAATAAAGCTGCCTGTTTGAGGACTGTGATGATGACCCAGAAAACATGGCTCCTTCTGGGATTCACGGGAATGAAGTGTCCTGGGTCTCTCTATTTTGCCACCACTGACGCTCACTGCAGGAAGCCTGGCTGGATGGGCGCTGATGATGGCAACTGGCAGACTTTGGGCATCAGCCTTTTGCATCTCGGTGGGAAGCCCTCTATGGTCCAGCTTTGACACATTCCTCTCTGCCTCTCATTTAAAAAGGAAGCAGTCTCGTTCAATGTCCGTTTTTGAGGCATCCTTACATTAGACAGGTCCTCCAGCCAGAAATCCAGGTGCCCGCCCATCACCCAAAGTCTACACAACTTTCTCCAAACTCCCCGAAACAAGCTCTGTTCCCCTCCTGAGAATTCTATCTTATTCCTGAGTCCAGAGGGAAGGTGGAAGGCGAGACAACTGGAAGGCACCTGCAAACTGCAGGAGCGTCAAGTTTGGTTAGTCTAGAAGCACCTGGTCTTGTGTGGAAGGTTCTGTGTGACATGGACTTTGTGTTGATTACTCATTAGATTTCCTTTTCCTCTGGACACACAGCTAGATACACATCCCGTCCTCCCTGGGGGGTTAGGTGGGACCACACGGCTGGCAGAGTGATGTGACCAGCATTTCTAGAACTGACCCCTGGCTCTTATGTGTTCACTTCCTCCCACACCATTGGGCAGCTAGAGAAACAGGCCTTGTTGAGATGGGAATGGTTCCTTGTTGAGATGGGAAGCCCCAGAGGATGCAGGAATTATAAGCCTACAGAGCTTGGTTCTCAAGAGAGGACTTGGGGATGACCTGTCTGAAGAACACGGACCACGGGCTCCCACATGGGACTCACATGAATGAGAAGTCTTCTTCCCTGGCTTAAGCTGGGGACTCAGTGGAGTCATTGGCTATGGTGGTTTATTCTCCATAATGAATGCCTCCTGCAGGTATGGGTGGCACATGCATCCATGTCCCTGGGTCGTGATTCGCCTGGATGGTTGAGTCCATTATGCTGCTTGTCCTGGCTGTTCCCTGCAAGGCCCCTCGCAGGAAGGTGCATTCAATCGCAAGACAGCAAAGCTGGTGATCAACAACTGCTCTACTTACCACAGGAGCCCAGAATGGGAGTGTCCACTCACCAAGGTGGGCAGGAAGCCGAGCAATGTGGCATCAAAAGGGCACAGATATGCGGTCTAAGGGGCGTGATCTGAGTCCAGCCTGCCTCTACCTGTCACTCCACGTGGGCGCTTCACCTGCCTCGCAAAGCAACTGGCCGCAGTTCAAAGCTGCCTTGCAAGTCCTTCATTACCCTGATCACAATGCAAAGTGGAGCTTCTGAAAGTTCCTTTTCCCCATTTCTCCCTGATGCTGTTCACATCACAGAGCAGCTGCTTCCCAAATCTCCCTCCTCCCCTTTGCCAAATCAGTCCCCTAAAGCCTTACTAAACCTACCCCAACAAATCCCCCCCTTCCCCAACCCCCTACCCTCCCACCCCTTGTCAGAGCTCGCCTTTCCTCCCACTGAGGAACTCTCCACGTCTTCACCAGAAATCTGCCTTTCCTGGCCCTGGCACTTCCCGTGACCGCTCACAGGCTCAGTGCACAAGCTGGCGGGAAAGGCACAGAGGCCCAGGCGTGGAAACGGAATTCTTAGGTGCAGCCTCGGGAGGGTGGGTGGCTGCAAAGCTTCCTCCATTACTATTATCATCATTATTTTTAAAAGATGACTGAAAACCTACCAGCAAGGCTCGCCTGGTTCCAACAACACAGTCCCTCATCCAGTGAAAGGACACGGCCACAGGAAAGGACCAATGGACTTAAGCACAACTAGTAAACAACAAAGAGTGGGGTTTGAAGGAATGGAAGGGGTAGCAGAGGGAGGAGGGAGGGGGAGGTGCCCCCCCCAAAAAACACAAAACACAGAGGTTGTGACCTAAAGAACAAAATAAACTAATTAAAAAAAATAATAAAGATGGCTACAGGCGGATTGAAAGCCACCTCCACTACTGATGTGTTCGGTGACCTTGAGTAAACCTCTAACATCTCGTAGCCTCACTTTCCTCCCCCACAATCGGGGTTTATAGAGCTTCTTGGATTCTTGGAGGGAGGGGAACAGATGTAGCAGGTGAAAGCGGTAGCGCCTTCGCCAGCAGTAAGCAACGTTATCCCCCTCCCCCCCCCCTCGTGCTTTGGAATTTGCAGTTCTTTTGGTTTGTAAGAGAGAATCAGAGGTCCAGATCCAGTCCTTGGGCACAAAGGAGGGTAAACTGAGGCCGCGCAGCCAGCGCGCAGCCGCCCTGCAGCCGGCCTTGATGCCAGCGGCTGGAAATCGCACTCCTGAGTTTCCTGGTCAACTTTCAGGTGACCTTGAAGGAAGAGTGGCTTTTCCCTGCGCCTCCAGCTGAACGTTCCCACCACAGGGGAAACGGGCCACCCCTGGTCCCCCAGGGTGGGTTGTGAAGGTTAATGAATTGGTATTTGTGAAGTGCTTTGAGATCCGTGGATGAAAGACCCTATGAAGTCCAAAGCATTCGGATGATTATTAAATTGCCTTGCCTGAGGTCAGACAGCGCACAACTAGGGGAGCCAGAAAGGAAGACACGTCCCCTTTCTTCCATTCCCCCGCTGGAGCAGTGGAGCCCGTAACCTGTGCTTGTTAAGACGGGCGGTCCCTCGGTGGCGCGCGGTCCCTCGGTGGCCCGCATCCCCGGGTCTCGCGTCCTGCCAGCTTTATTCCCTGCACCCTGGCTAGGACCAGCCCGGCTCCTCCGAGTACGGAACAGCCCCCCTGCTCTTGGCAGGAGAGCCCAGGCACTCCGGTTCTGCAAAGCCCAGGGAAGCAGTTATGTGAGGGACGGAGAGTCGCACTTGACCTTGACCGAGACCCTCTTCCCGGAAGCAGGGTCAGTCCCACCTTCGCCAAGTGGGGCCTGCCAACAAGGCTGTGCGGGCGCAGTTTGGCGTTGCGCTCCCCATGGGCCGGCCATCCTCCCCCTCCCCCACCTCGTTCCGGGCTCTTCTCTTTCCCTTTCCCATCCCACAGTGTTTGTTTTACAAACATTTCCTGCACCTTTGTCTTTCCCTTCCCGGGTGTTGGCGGCTGCAGACGCCTCATTGGGATTCAGACACCTGTCACTTTTGGATGTCAGCGTCGCTGTTGCCACACTGATTAGTTAAGATGAAGAAGAAAAAAAAAATACAGCACCGTATAAATAAAAAATAGAGACTGTCACGTCCTGTGTAAAGGACCCACCTCCCAGAGCAGACCGCCGCCAAGCCGTTTCCCACCCGCTTCCCCCGCGTCCTGGCTAAGGGGAACACTTATAATGTCTTGTTTTTAGTGATTAAGTGGTTAATGATTTAATGAACTAAAAAAAAAAATCTCATTTGTTGCTTCCCTTGGACTTGGAAAAAACCTCAAAGAGCTGATTTTCTGTGTACCTCAGTCCAATATTGCTACCTGCTGAGAGACCTACAGTCTCTAAATAAATTGCTAGTGGCCTAAGGCGTGTGGAAGAGGCTCCCTTTGATCCTGCTCGAGCGGATGAAGTCAAATGTTCAATCAATCAATCACATTCATAACTTGCAGCTACAATCGGGCTGACAACAGCCTATTATTTATTTTTAAAATCATATATTTCATTATTGCAAAACACACAGGCTCTCACGAGGGGGAAGAGACTAAATTATTGATAAGCCATCTAGATGACGGAGTTTGTTGTTTCTGACATGCTTGTCACTAACTATTGTCAGGAAGAATTTACTAAGATGTAGAGTCAGGAAAGTTGGCCAGGAGTGGATGTGAGGCCAACGCGGAGGAGAGGAGAGGAGGCTTAATGGCCACGCGCTCTCTGCCTGAATCCTTGTAGGGAAAAGGCAGCTGAAGGCATAACAGGTTTCTATTGTAAAGCAAGACTTGAAAAGCCCCCAACGCAGGAGATTTGGTTCTCAAAATAGCCGAGCGTCTGGGAAACGCATTTTGCTGGTGTCTGTACATTCCTGAAAATAACAATCTTAACTCTCCAGAATTCCCACCTGGACCCGAGCCCGGCATGTTTATTCGGTGCTGTGTTTTGGGGGATTGTGGGAAGTGAGGTACACACTCAGCCTGGAGAAGGAGGCTGAAACTGAGCACCAGTGATGTGGAGGGCGCTCCCCTTACCTCAGCCCTGTCTGGCTCTGAGGGCAGGCTCTTGGCTGCAGAACGTTCTCCCTACAGCCCTGCTCTTGCACCTCTCGGAAGGGCCTTGGGGAAGGCTGACAGCCTGGAAAACTGCTGACCAAGGCTTCTGTGCACGCTGTTCTTTTCTGTTTCCGGGTCACTCGCTGGGGAGGCCTGTGATACCTTAAGTTACCACGGGCACCCTGGTCTCAACAGAGAGGTGCTAGGCTGGAAGGTCGCCCAGGACTATCACCTGGTTGTCATCCCCATGACCTCCATGAGAAGGAAGATGTTGCTGGATTTGCTGGAAGAAAAGCCTCCCCGGACCTGGGGAAGGGAAGAGGCTTTATTAAGGGAACTGAAATGTTCAGCCACACGCATCAAATCCTATTAGGGCAAATACCACTATATTTGAACAGAAACAGCTGTGGAGGGAAGGGCTTCTCCCACCCCCCTCCCCCCATCTGATACCCCCAGGAACGCGATGTGAATTCCTTTGGAGGCCTAGTGGAGATTTGATTTGTAATCTAAAGTTGGTAATTCCCAGATAATCTGCAGTTGCTGGGATGAGGAGAGGGCTGTGTGTATGCGTGCTGTAGAATCGGTTTTCTAGGGCAGATGGGACCTTCGAGGACAATTCTGCCAACCTTTCCCCTCCCCATTTCATAGATGAGAAGACTGAGTCAGAGAAACTGGAAACAGCCATTGGGTGGCCCATGGAGGATCAAACCCCAGGCCTCAGGGAACTCGTAGTCAGAAGAGTCTCGAATCCCAGCCCAGGCCTCTGTGCACCTACTGCTCTGTGCTCCTTTCTACAATACTCCAGTCTGTGCTCCTTTGACTTCAAAACAACAAACTCTGCTTAATCCCTTGAGATTTTGCAATACTAGCCCCTGATGATGTGTGCACATGGTTGTAAAGGAGCAGGATGTGGGAGGAGTAGCATACACGTGCTTCAGGTCCATTTCTAGATGGAAAATTCCACATGCAATCCTGCTAAGCCACAGTTTTGTTTTTTTAATTTATTTTTCAGACGTTTGCCGCCTCGGTTGGGATATACAGAAACACGTTGACCAAGGAAATCAGTGTGATGGAATCAGCACTTCCTTCTCCTTCATGACACAGTGGAAACCCCTCTTCATGGGCAACGAGGAAGCCTGGCTCTGGAGAACTTGGGTGAGTCATTGGTCCCTCTGCTCCTCAGTTTCCCAGTTTGTGAAATGGACCCACCTAGCTGGAGCTGACCATTTAAATCCATGGCTGAAGCAAGAGGAGGGAAAAGTGCTCAAACATGCTTGTACCAATGTAGAGATCTGTGGTAACAGCATTGTTTGGGGGTGGGGAACTTACTACTGATGAGAGAACTTGCTGCAAATATAAGATTACGTTTTTAATCACCTTCAGATGCTGATCTATGTAAATAAGTTATTTTACTTCTTGCTGGAGGAGGGGGGCATAAAAGAGGGATGCTTTCTTGCAGGAGTTGTAAGAAAAATCTTCAGGGAGGAAAAACAGCTGCTTTTCTGCAAGGCTGCCATCGGAGAAGAAAGGCCTGCCATCTCTTTTTGGTTCTCACCCTTTTCGGTTTGTCTACCGTGAACAGACACGCAGGTTCCTTGTGACTATGAACAGGCCGGTTATTTCCAGCTTGTGCCTGTATCCTTTTGAACCAGTTGGCCGCACGCTTTGGTGCAAGTTGCCACAGCAAGAAGGGGTGGAGTCCCTGTAAAGGGCAGGGTCTGGGATGCCAGACAGATGGCTTTTTTTTTTCCCCTGGCAAGATAAGACTATATTAAGCCTGATTTTATGAATAGTCTCTCTCTCAGCCCAGGTCTCCTTGGGGGCCTCCCGTGATTGGTCAGTTGTATGATTACAATGGGCACTAATTATACCCAGAAGCTAAAGGAATAGCAGGCGTCATTTACAAAGCCCTTGGTGATAGAGTTTGGATAAACGTGAGATAAAAAGGACTTCATCCTTCCAAAAGGACAAAGGAATTACTCCTTGAAAAATGAGCAATTTAGGAAAATAGCTTAACAGGGGAATAGCAATAAAGCAGAAATGCTTCCCATTCTCTACTGGTTAGGGGAGCACAGCCAGATTTGGATTAACCCTGTGTGGAGCATGGTGGGTGAGTCCAGGGTGATCATGGGCACCTGGATGGATTCTGGGAATGCTGCCTCCGTAGCAACTCCTCCAGTGCTCCTTCCTGAGGAGCATACGATTGTAGTGATCAGTACTCACCAGCCCCCGATGAGAACAGCCTCTCTATACAGCTGGAGGCAAGTAATGTCACAGCAGACAAGCTCCTTGATTTGACTGATGAACCAGTGTGTCCTAAGCCCAAGTTTAATGATCTGTCACATGCTCATGAGGCCCTGTGTGGTCTGATCGCTGCTGCTTCACTGGCTACCTCAGGACCTACCGTTCTACCACCTGTTCGTTCTAATCTAGCTGCAAGGCTTTCTGGTTATTTCTCAAGAGCTCCAAGCTAGCACGTCCCTGTGCCTGGGACAATCTTCTTACCAACCATCTTCATGGCTCCCTACTTCTGCCAGACTCAGTTCAAAAGCACCCTCTGTGTGGAGCCATCCCTGAACACTCCAAAATGCCAGCAACTGCCCCTCCCCCCAGGCCATCCCCCTCCACGTGGGTTTCTCTCTAAGCCTTTCCTGCTTTCAAACATTGTAATTATGTGTTTGCTTATCATCTGTCTCCCCAGCGAATGAAGCTTCATGAGACAGGAGACTGCTTCAGCCATGCGGCCACCCCAGAGTCTACCCATAGTTCTTGGTCTGTAGTTAATGTTAAAAAAGCACATTTAATTGAATTCCAATTCCAACCCTCTTGGAAACCAGCTGACCAGGAGCGCCTGTCAATCACATGATGAGGCAGCCAGAAAGGCTTGTGTCCATGGGGAGGCCTTAGAGTACCTGCTCCTTCCTTCCTATTATGAAAGCCACCTGTGGCCAGTGGATGCTTCTAGAAGGGCTCAATTTAATCTAGAAGCTGAGAGTGTGTGTGACAGAGAGCACACCATCTAGCAGCTGGATGGGAAGAAACCCCAAATCCCCATATATATTATTTCTACTTTGGTCAACCTGGCAGAGTGTGATTTCTGGATTTATGTTGGCAGAATGTTGATCACTGCACTAGATTCCGCTTGCCCAGGCTGCCACCGTTACTGTGGCACAGAGTATCAGGAGATGGCTGTGACAATGATGGATGTTTTCTCACTTTCAGGTTGTTCCTCGCCAATACAGATTGACTCTGCTTGGTTTTGTTTTGTTTTTAGTTTTGTTCTGCATTTTAAAAGCAAATTTCTAAATTATGGACAGCTTTGGTGAACCCAAATGCTCCCTAATTAATCATCTAGATTTTTCTAGATGAAGACAAACAAAACCTTACCAGAGTAAACGTTTCATAATGTGACTGTTTTAAAGTCGAATCCTCATTGCTTGAACCACATGGCATTGGGACATCCTTGCAGCTGAGCATCAAGGAATCTCATGAAGGAGGGAGTGATAAGATGCAGGCTGACCCCAACCCTCAGGGAGGCATATTTGGATCACAGTTCCCAGCAGGACTTAGAAGATCTCTTAGGCACTTTCACACAGAGGTGAGATGGCCCTCTCTTCCAGCACAAAGTCAGAGAGGCTCACCAGCTACCTCCAAAGGCTGATGTCCCAGCCTACCTGAATACTGACGTTGAATAATGAACCCAGCTAGAGTCTACTTCATTCTACCATGCACTAATCCTGACTTCAATTGAGTGCCAACTATGTCCTGGGCATATTATAGATGGGATGATTTATTTTATTAATCTAATTAGGTTTAGGGATGGTCAAAGGGTTTAGGGATGCTCAAAGAGATTAACATTTACATCAGTAGACCAAGTAAAGGCATAGGCCCCACCTGTGGACATGGATGTCTTACCCATTAAAAGTTCAAAGAGCAAAAAGACAGAGAAAGAGCAAATTCACTCTCTCCACTTGAGCTGGGATGTCTGTCTTCTTCTTTTGGATATTAGCCCTCCTGGTTCTCAGGCTTTTATGCTGACACCAGGATTGATATCATCAGTTCCATAATTCTCAGGCCTCTGGACTTGGATTGGATTTTACAATCAACTTCCCTGGTTTTTACATTTTACGAGTCTGAGCCTATGTGTTCTGTACTACAATGACTCATATCACTTCTAGCCTTGGACATTTAGTTGTTGGCCCAAGATCTCCAGAGTTCTTGCTTTACTGCTAAATTCTGCAGCATTCCAGATAGTCCTATCGTAAAGACTTGTTTTTCTATATGCCCACTCTTCCATTGTCCTGCCTATGATGAGGATTGTAACCATGTACCATCTCTGGTGCCATTTCTCCTTCACTGTCCATTGCAGACATCAATAATCAATTAAGGCATTGACTCTAGTATTGGCTGTAGAGTCCTCTACAGGAAAGTTTCAGGCAATCACTACAAATCAATTAGAGACAGCATTCAAAAGGAAACCTACCTCCCTCCCTGTCCTTAAGGATATTTATTCTTGCTTGCTGGCACTCTTGATTGTGTAGTCCAATAGCTATTTTAAAGTCCCTTTTCTGTGTTCTCTTGTCTGTTAGATGTTGGGGGAGGGGACAGAGGTGAAGCTAGGGATTTGTTTACAACCTGCCTTGCAGTTAAGTGTGGTCACATGATCCAGCTGGGATATATTGGAAACAGCTGGGAGCCTTCCTCAAGAAAGAACACAGTAAAAAGAGATAAAGCTGGCAGAATGCCTTTCCTTCTCATTCTTTGAACACAAACCTACCTTTTAACTACAAGGAAACAAACAAGAAGACAAATAATTAAGTTGCTAATTGGTGACAGTCTTTCAGATCAATTTAAGACCTCTTACCTCCAGATGGCTTGTTAAAGTAGATAGTAAATGTCCTTATGCCTAAAATACTATTAGTTGCATTTTCTCTTACATGCAGCCAAAGGCATTCCTAACTGATAAAGACAGTTTTAGGAATTCCTGTCCTATTATACTCTTAATAGAGTAACTGTTACTGGGACAGTGGGAGCATTGTACAAGTTTGATTAGCAAATGGCTAATTTTTTATTATAACACAATTCACAATACATTCGCCATAGTAACCATTTTAAAATGCACAGTGGTTTTTAGTGTATTAACAATTCTGTGTTATCATTACCGCTATCTAATTCCACAATATTTCATCATTCCCAAAAGAAATTCCAGCCAGTCAATAAATTTGTTTGCCCAGATATGTTTGCAGAAATTTAGAAAAAGCTGGCAAGAGCCCAGTCATGTTATAAACCCTAGACACTGAGGTCAGAAGGTCCCTGAAAGTAGCTACAAAAGAAAGGAAGGAGAAGGAAAAGAAAAAGAAATTCTCTATCTACTAAGCAGACACTCCTTACTTCCTCTTTCCCCTTGTTCTTAGAAAACATCTCTCTCTCTCTCTCTCTCTCTCTCTCTCTCTCAACTTACCTACTCTGGATGTTGCATATAAATGGAATCATGCATTATGACAATATGTGACCCTCATTTTTTTAAATTTAGCATTAATTTTCTCAAATTTCATTATTGTTGAAGCACGTTTCAGTACATTACTACTCATAATGGCTGAATAATCCATTATATGAACTTACCATCCATCAGTTGATGGATATTTGAATTGTTTCCATTTTGGAGTAATTATGAAACAGGGTGAAAAGAGACTTTCTGACTTTACTTAGCTGTTTACCCCTATCTGCCTTCTTCTCTCTCCCAAGCAGTTCCTTTGCAATTACCTTTAACCTTAACTGGATACACTTATCTGCCTGCATTTCTCTACAAAGCAGGCTACACACTCTTCATTAGCATTTTCACTGATCACCTTTACCATTGATATGCAAAA
>PVHY01022903.1:0-21741 GCA_004024945.1 Uropsilus gracilis | reverse complement strand
GGGGGGGGACCCTGGAGGCTGTGCGGGAGGCTTTGGGGAAGACGGGAATGGAAGAAGCGCCTTGGGGACCCGAGGGAGGAAGGGAAGAAACGGATGTCCCGCTCGGGGAAACTGCGAGTGAGGCACAGAATTAGGGGGGCCCTGGGACAGTTGTGCCGGGAAATGTGGCCGGGTGAGCGCGGAAAAGGAGAGAGGGAAGGCGGGTGCACGGGGTCTCTCCGGTGCCGGTGAGGGAAATGGAGGCTCGTGTGGGCGAGGGTAGGCCCGGAGGCTTCAGGAGACCGGGGAGGGGTGTGAGCCGGAGTCTGGCCAGGTGCACAGGGGAGACGGGCGGCTGCCCTCACACTGTTCCGGGGTTCAGGGGAGGGGAGGTGTTTGGAGCGGTGCCTGAGTTTCCCCGGGGGTGAGACAGAAGTGGGGACAGCGGGATAGAGTGATGGGGATGGAGAGGAGCTTTCTGGGCAGGTGTTAGGGGTATTAGCAGGTAGACGTGAGTGCAGTGGAGGATGTTCTTTTCCTGGGGGAGTGGAGGGGGGGGCGTGGAGAGTGGAGTAGGTGTGAGGTGGACAGCCGAAGGTGGTGGCGGTGGGGCTGAGGGAAATAGTCTTGGAAGGACAGGCGAGGTGGGGGACAGATAGAAAGAAATGCTTTTGGGGCAGGCGAGTGGAAGGAAGTTGGGGCGAAGGAGGGAGATGGTGTGTGTGTGTGTGTGTGTGTGTGTGCGCGCGCATGTGAGAGAGTGTAAATTACTAGAGGGAGGCCACAGGGAATAGGTCAAGTGGAAGGTGTACACTTTGGACCATCATGTTTGGTGGGAGAAAGCACATTTTGGGGGCGCTAGACTCCGGCTGGTAGAGAGAAGGGTAGGCTGGGAAGAAAGGGAAGGAGAAAGATGGGGTATTTTGGGGGTAGAGGATAAAGAAGAATGCGTGCATGGTATAGTGGAGAAGGGAAGGACAGGGTAAAGATGTGTAATGGCAAGTCTGTGACTAGAGAGGGATGCCTAGATTTATGCCTGGAATGACTTCCTGGGTTGGGGGAAGTCAGGAAAACATGTTACTTAAAGAAGCAGGGTGCTGAGGTGTAGAAGAGACTGAAACACTTTGAATCTTAGAAGATTAAAAGGGCCAGAATGCAGAATGTTTACACTCCATGCCAAGGATAAGGTGGGCATTGTGCAGAAGCTGGGAAAACACTCAAGTGGTAGATGGAAAGACAGGAGAGGGGAGAGGAAGATCCTGGAATGTTATTAATGGAATATGGAGGGAGGGTGGTCAGCCCTGGGCCACATCTGAAAGCACATGCTCCTGGGATCCTGGGACCTGACTTCAGTTCTGGAAATCAGTGACTGGGGAAGAGACGGGAGAGTTGAAGACACAGGCTGGAGTCTGGAGGAGGTGTGTGGTGGGATATTGTCCGAGCACACTGCCTGACAAGTGGGCAGAGAGAAGAGTCGTGCCGGGTTATGAGGAGTGTGCTGAGAGCGGGTAGAAATAGGATTGCAGCAGGTGCAGGGCAGATGTCTCTGTGAAGATAATACAAGAAAGCAGGACCCGGCATCAGGAGCAGTCAAAGACTGTATCAGGAGGGAGAAGAGATACCTTGGTGTGGTATCTCAGATATCCTGGTGCTTTCTGGGTAATGGGGCAGTTTTCAGGCATTGGGTGATGTAATATCTGAGTCCTGTGCTGTAGGCAGACAGAGGTAATGTACATTCAGCTCCTAAAAGTCACAGGAATGGAGCGATTGGACTCTTTTTTTCCCCCCTCTCCCAAGGCGCAAGTAGCTTATCCTGGGATTGCTGACTTTTTCTCCTGAATAGTTCAAGTAAAATTTAGCTGGTAGCTTTGCATTTCCTGGACTTCTGACTTGAATTGGGGCGTGTAATGTTCGCTTTACTGAGGGAAGCCGTCTGGGGTTGTGTAGCCCTCAGCTTGCCAAACACATGGGAAATAACCTTTAGGAGTTTGAGCCCCAGACATTTCAGTGCAGGTCTTGATGTGGTGGCTTCTGTTAGATTTTTTTGAGATTTGGAAGGATTAAGGAAACTGTTTTGAGGCCACTTCGGTAAGCAGGGTTTTTTAGAATCTTGGAAATGACTTTCCCTTTGACAGCTGAAAATTTAGTCTTGTCAGATTTTGCAAAAAAAAAAAAAAAAAAACCCTTACTATGTTTCACTTGTCACTTTGTGGGCTTCAAGCAGGGTGTAATGTGTGACCTCATGATTTCAAATAAAAGGTTCACTTTGGTACCTTGGGAAGCTTTCTGGGTTGATGTATTTTCTTCTTTTGTTCACTTAGGAAGTGTTTTAATGCAGCCATTGTAAATTCACATAATAAGTTTGAGTAAAAGTGGGAATCTTGCCTGAACATAATGAGGGCTGAGCATAACACCACATTTTAAGTAATTTGGATCTGTAAATATAAATATTTGAAAAGTAAACTGGAAGCTGACATTTTTAAAACCCAAATTTCAAGTTTAATCATAAAGGTATTGCTACCTTTATGACTTTGCAGTCATGCTCTGAAGCTATAAGATTTAACTTCTGGAGTGAAAGAATTTTAACACCTGTGTCTTTGTTAATTCTTAGCAATGCTTTGAGTTTAGATATATGTTGTAGATTGTATCTGACCCCTTTGGCTCCCTCACAGAGTATTTGGGCAGTAGGACATAAGCAGAATAGAGTAACCTTTGACAATTTTCTTCAATATGACCATTGTGTCCTTGCACTTTTTAAGCCTATTGTGTTAGTTCATTTTATTGATTTGGGGCAAGCAGTACTGTGTTGCTCAGAATACTCAATTCTGGCATAGTGTTTTGATTATGTGTATTGTTCCCTGAAGTTCTATTTTTTGGGATAGTTTATTGGGACTTGAAGATATTACCCTAAATTTATGAACCAAGGAAAGCAGGTTATTTAGAGTTTGTAGGGTAAATAATTGGGTCTGGTTTTACTTTCACCGGTGACTTGCTGGACAAGATATTTAATCCCCTTTGTGCTTGTTTCTCCTCCAGAAATCTGACTCTTTATCTACCTCCCATGAGAATTGAGTTTGTTTATATAAAACAAGTTTAAGGAAGATTAGAACTGTGTAAATAGGGGCAATAGATGTTCTTTCATAGGTTCCTTTTTTTCCTTTTACCTTGGTTAGACAAATAGTAGTATTTCTACCTTTGGCATTAGGTGGGTTAATTCTAGAGAGAAACTGGGATAGAGATGAAATTTCTGTGAATGTTGGTGGTCTGCAAATTGAAGTTCATTCATTCTTTGCTCCTCTGTCTACTTTGCTGCTTTTCTCCTGCAGCTGTGTGTTGGTGTTGAGTGGAATTCTTGAGTCAGAGCAGAAGCTTGTGAGAGACATCTGAGTTCTAGCTGTAGCCCAAAATTATTTCTAAGCATGCTTTTTCAGAAACAGTATCTTCCACCCAGTGAATCCAAATCTTAAATCAGGAATGATAAATATATTTTCCTATCTATGTTGCAGAAAATTCATTCTTTGTGACTTGAATTGAAAATAGAACTATTGCTTGTAATAGCATCTTTTCTGATTTATTGACTACTTTTTCCCTTTTCAGGTTTTAGTTATCAAATTATTACCCACCCATTTGCTATTTCCAAACCCTTTTATAGCTATTGGGGGGGGGGGTGATTTTTAATGCTTCCTAAATACTTAAGTGTTGTGTTTGATCTGTTAGTTTAAAAATAAAAAAGCCTCTAGATGCTGGTCATGACTGACATTGTATAAATGTAAATAGTAAGTAGCTATATTAGGCATTGATTTGCTAACACAAAATCCTGATAGTCTTTCTGTGCTAGCTGATCTCCTCTTAATAGTTTTTTTTCCTATAACATGTTTGAATATTGATACCCATCTTACTGCTCTTCTGTTTCATTTGTTTTACATAGATCCTTTTATTACAAAATTGGTTGATTTTCAGAATTTGCTCAACTGTAGAAAAACTGTTTCTGACAAGTAATTATGTATGCGAGGCTTCATAATCCAGTCTAATTTTAGAAAGATGTTTATTGGGCAGTGGAAGTTAAATTTATGTTGGTTGAAACAGAAAGGAATAAAGTAATGAGGCCAGATTAGTGGTGAGATAGGAATTAAATTTGAGCCTGGAAGATCTGCAAATCTTGAATCTAGCTTCTAGGTCTTGTGTTGAATAGTCATTTGTCAATTTGATGCCTAATTTGAATTATTTCTTGTCCTAAGAGTAATTTAAATTCATCTTTTTTGACAGTATTGTGCCTTCACAAAAAGCTGTTCCATGTATGTGTAGTGTTGAGTGAATAAAGGAGTCCTAAATTTTAATTAATACTCAAATTCTGACACAACTAACACTATATAGAACATTTACTTTCTTAACTTTGGCACTAGTTGAAAGGGTAGTTAGATATATATATATTTATATCAATAATAATATTGCAGCCTTGCATTGTGTGACTTCATGGTTCATTTCCATGTGAAAACTGAGACTTCTGCAGCAGGTTGTGTAATAAATTCTGAGGCGTTTCTGGGTCATGGATAAAATATAGTTTCTTACTGCACCTGCAGCATTTCCTGTTCTTTGCAGTTTTCCAGGTGTCAGGGCTTTCCACCGTATCCTATTGGACCAGATCAGCATTTTGTTTATGAGTTGAGTTTAAGCATTTTAATACTATTGACGTAGAGCAAGTAGTAATTGTTTTAGCAAGTAGTAATCTTATCTAGATTTTTCTTACTGTGCTTACCAGTTTTGCCAGTTTAACGCAGCAAATGTGTATTGACATTTAGACAAAGATATGTTTTGTGCACATCTTTAAACATTTCTTAGGAGGGTTTGAGTAAAAATTAGATCCCTCCCTAGATAGATTGGTCTTTAATGTGAAAATGTGATCTGTAACTTTGGTTATCTATGTTCTGTCAACCAAGTGATTTGTTTCTAAAGTGTAAGATAGAGGAAGTTCATTCTTATGGTGTTCATGATTCTGACTAAATCTGAAGTTCTCAAGTACTGCATCTAGCTATAGACTTGTGCATTTTAGGCATTGTATATTTTAATGAAATACTGAATACTGGGGAGTTCTTTTTTTAAAAAATAATTTATATATATCACATCGAATACTGGGTAGTTCTTACATAACTCTGGAAAACTCTGTTTTAGCTAACAAAATCAGTGAAGTAGAGGGGAATATTATTGCAATTTTGATAATGTAGGTTAGTAGCTGGAGAGAATAAACACCCACAGTCCTTGGTATGCATACTTTTTGGTTGTTTTTGAAGTAATCTGTAAATAAGCTTATAATGTCAAGGTCAGCATGAAGAACATGGAGCAAACATTATTAGTGATGAAAATTTTAAGAAGATGATATCTTAAAAGTAAACAGTATTAACTGATGTTCTCTGATATGCCAGATTTGTGAATGTTTTAAAATTATGCAAAACTGGCTTTTGTAATTGCTAAGTATTCTGGTTTAGTGGTGTCCTTAGTTTAGCACTCAGGGTTCACATAGCTGAATTTTGGTCCTTATGGCTGTGTAATAAATGTTAACGGCAAAATATTACGTTTGGAGAAATAGTGGCACAAGGGGTTGACTCGGAAGCACAGAGAAAATACTTTCAGAAGTTATGTATCAAATTCCTGTTAGTCTTTGAATTTGGCAAAGAAGGTTGATGGCTGGGCAAATTTGAAATCTGTCTTTTTTAATGAAGCCCTTTAATATAAGTCTTTTCAAGGATTGCCTAGGATAATGCTTATATTTCCTAGGGAACTCAGGGTCCTTGGGTTATGGAGTGGTAAAAGGACTACTCCTCTGATGAGCTCTCCTTATAGGCAGTGCCCTATGTGTGACCTCAGTTACTGTATTGGGCCATAGAGGCTGGTCTTCTCACTTTAAAAGATTGGGCTTAGAGGTTTGATTGTCCTGTTCACTAGCTGTAGAGCTCATATAAAATTGGAATAAAACCCCTAATTTGAAGAACTATAGCAAGGATGAAAGTTAGGAAGTACTTTGTAAACTGTGATCAGCATCACTTTTTTTTTTTTTTTTTTTTTTTAAGGATGGATTGAGCAGAAATTAAGGGAGATTTTAAAAACAATGAAAACAGAGTAGGAATTTTCTGGATATCTGGATTTTCAAGCATTTGTCTCAGAAAACAGTACAATCAACTTCTGTAGACCCATCAATTAGCTTTAGTGGTTACCAGCATTTTACTGCTTGTTTTGTTTATCCCCCACTCACAGTTACTTTTTGTGATCATATTTACTGGGGTATATACAGCAACAGCAAATTTCAGACATCCATAAGTACTTCAGTGTGCATTTCTAATGGATAAGAACTTAAAAAAGCCATGAAACTATTTTAATTCTTTCTGTTAGCAATAATTCATTATCTAGTAGATTCATTATCTAGTAGATTCATTATCTAGTAGAAGGAGCTGGGTTTGAAACTTAGATCTACCAGTTGCCAGCTTTGTACATTAATCAAATTGCCACTGTCTCTGAATTCCTGTTTTTTTTTTTTTCGAAACTAGGTGTCACTATTCTTGCCGGTGGAACCACAGGCTCATGTTGCCTGGGGTACGACAGACTCAAGCAGTCCCCAGCCTCAGCTTCCCAGGTAGCTGGAATGACAGGCGTGCACCACCATGCCCAGCTATTTTTTTTTTTTTTTTTTGGAACTAGGTCTCGCTATGTTGCTCCAGGCAGGACTCAAACCGTGATCCCTGTCCCCGCCGGGGCTTCCTAGGCTGCCACTTACAGGCACACGCCATGGTGCCCAGCGAATTCCTGGTCTTATATGTCACATATATGTAGCATTATCTATAGATAATGCTTCACGAAGGTATTTTGAGCTTAGATGAAATAAGTTCTAAAATGCCTTCTATGAAGTTTCTAAATGGCCCAGCTTCTTTCCTGGACTTCTGGTGGTATGTGAGTTATGGACTGTCCTTCTTCCATCTTGAGTAGCACAGAGTAACTGTGCTCTGAAATTGCCGGCTGCCAGCCTGTGAAATTTCTCTTGATTGGGCCATTTGATTCTCCTGGTGAAATTCTGTAAATTTGTATCACTTGCTCTCCTCGGTCCTCATTCCCCTTTCTTGCAGCATCACTGTTCACCTATCCACTGGCTCTTCCCAGTCAGCATACACATGCTGTCTTCTAAGCTCTTCTGTTTCCAGACCACCTTTTGGGCCCACACTCTCTTGTCATAACCAGTTTCCTGACTATTTGAAAGAACAGTTTCTGCTTACCCTCTGTTCTCTCTTGAACCTGCTTTTTTCAGCCCTATCACTCTAGAAATTGCTCTTGTCCAAACCACCAAGTTTCTTACTTGACCGCTTAGCAGCATTTGGTGCAGTGGATGCTTCCCGCCTTGGAATGCTGTCTGCTTTGGTTTCTAGGACACTACACGCTTCTAGTTTTCCTCCTGCCTCCTTGACGTCTTTTTAGTTGCCTTTGTTGGTTCGTCCTCATTACGCCTATGTCTTAATATCCCATGGGCTCTCTGTTTTTTATTTTCATTCCCTTGGTGATCTCATCCAGTCCTATGACTTAGAATACCATGCACGTATTGATGACTCCCCACATTTATCTACGTAACTCTAGACTTTGCATACTCTGCTGCCTACTAACACTCCCACTTATATATTTTATGGATATCTCAAACAGAATTTGACCCAAACCAGACTCCTGATCTCTGCTTTATTGCCTCTTTCCTTAGCAGCTCTTGTAGTCTTCCACATCTGTGTAAATAACAACTTTTTCCATCTTTCTATTAGGCTAGAATTTGGAGTCATCCTTGATTCCCCCCCCCCCCCCCCACATACCACATCTGATCCATCAGAAAATTTGCCAGTTCTGTCTTCAGGATATATCGAAATTCCCTTCAGTTTTCATCAACTTCACTGATTTAAGTCTGCATTAACTTCTGAATTATAGTAGTAGGTTTTTTCCTCCCTCTTGTCCACTTATAGTCTGGCCTTAACTCCATTGTAAAAATAATCGTTTTACAAAAGGTAAGCCACATTTTGTCTCCCGGTCAAAACCCTCCAGAGATTGCCCATCTGACTCAGAGTCAAAGGCTGTGTTCTCTTAGGTGGTTGGATCCCTTCTTCTTCCCTCTTGAACCACGTTTTCTCTTTTAGCACACTCTAGTCCATCTTGCTGTTCCTTTAACTTGCCAGGCATATTCTTGTGTTAGGTCTTTTGTGCTTGCTGTTTGCCCTTCCTAGAAATCTGTTACTCAGATAAATTCTTGGATTCATCCTTTTCAGGTCTTTTTGTTCTTGTCTCCTTCTCAGGAGGTCTACCCTATTAAAATGGCATCTTTCCATCTGGTCCTCCCAGCTTCCCTTTCCACTCTCTTTTTCTCCATACCTATGAGATAAGTTAACCTGTATTTTGCATATTTATCTTGTTGATTGCCTTTCCACCTCCACTAGGATGAAGATAAATACTTTTGTTGGGTTAGTTTCTGTAGATCCTGAACTCCTAAAATGGTACCTAGTGTGGAGTAGGCACTTGAGGTTTTGTTGATGTTCCTTTATTAGTTTCCATGTTTTATTTGTAATTTCGGATTTTCCTTTGGAAGAACATGCACATTAACATCTTTGTGATGTATATGTTTTTGTTGTAGGTTTGTTTTTTTTTTTTTCAGTTACTAGGTCTTGCTATGTTGCCCAGGGTTGTCCTGAACTTGTGGACTCAAGTGATTCCTAGCCTCAGCCTCCCAGGTAGCTGGGATTACAGGTGCATGCCATCATCCTGGCTGTGATGCATATGTTTTTATTCTTTATGAGTATCCTTCATAAGACTGTCCCAAAGTGTTTCATAAATTTTATCTGTTATAATTTGGAGTCCCTGTTATGCACTGTGCTAGCTGCATTTGGGGATACAAAGATAAAGTATACATAGACTCACAGTATACTGTATGTTTAAGGGAGAAGAAAGGTAAGTCCTTCAGAGAGAAACAGGGCCCAACAAGAAGTTATTTCTAGCTGAGAGAAAGAGACTTCAGAGAAGATGTGGTGTGGTCTGTGACGTTTGTGCTGAGCCACAGAAAATAAGTACGATGTGATTGTGAAAAAAATGGGGTAGAAAGCTCCATATGGAGGGGATCATACTAGCAAAATAAGAATGCTCAGGATTTCTGTGAGAAGGAACAAGTGACTCACTTGAAGATAAAGGATGTAAAAGGAAGTGTAGTAGAACCTAAGTGTGGGGAGGCATATTGGAGTCACTGATAGAGGCCTTTGAACTCAAGAGTCAGGAGTAAAGATTTTATTCTGTCTACTCTGAAGGAAGCTTCAGTGAAAGATTTTTGAGCAAGAGTGGAGGAATGACATCAGGACTATATATATTTGACAACTTTATGTGAAAAGAGAGGCTTCAGTGCATGCAGTGATTAAGATGCTGTTGTTTGAAGAACACTGTGACAAAGGTAGTGGAAGTGAGCAAAGGAACATGTGACTGGATGTGAACACTTGGTAACAGCTTACAAGATTTCGTGTCTGGTTGAACCGGCCAGCTGGGGTGCTCTTGGGTAGGAAACCCAAGAGAAAGGCCATCAGGGGACAAGGCTAGATTGGTTTGGCTGTTGAGTTTGCAAGTGTGGTGTTTACAATTCAGATGATGATTGTTCTGACTTAAACAAAACCTGGAATTTTGTTTAAAGAGATGTTCAGCATTACTTTATGTTTTCATTTTGAGACATAACTGCCAAAAAGAGAAGACTTATTGCTGCATTTATTGCTGAGGTTTGGATCTATTGAATTGATTTGGAAAACTTCTGATAAGGCATCCAAACTTTTGATTTGTAAGTGACTCCACTTTTTTCACTAAATTTGTTGGGTAAATTGTTCTAGATTGTAAAGCACTTGATGTATTCTCAGCGGTTTGATAAACTCAAATGTTATTCTTTGAACTTTCTTCCTAGATTGCTGCTGTCCTGGTTCTTGATAACTAAGCAGCGTCTGGCTTAGTCCTTTGAAAACAAGTCTTCCCAACTAGTCCCCTTCATCACTTTGAGTTAAAAGGGTTTGCATGATCATTTCATGCACCTGTTTTTCCTTGTGAGTATTAGAGGCTCATTGGGGGAAACACGTTTTCTACCCTAATTAATGGTAACTAAGGTGTTAGTTGCCAAAACCTTACTTTTAACAACCTGCACTTAACAAAAATAACAGAATATATCTGTTATTTACAAAGGATTTAACTTCTTTTTCAGGGAAACATAAGAATAAGGTTCTTTTAGATTTATATTCCTTTTAGAGCTTGTAACTGGAAGAGCTTTAGCCTTAAGTTTATTTATAGGAAAGGAAAATTATTTGCAAAATAATGTTGATTAATGTATTTAATTTTTATTATAAGTTATCATGATGCATATTTATATTTTTTACCAAATGCATTTTTTATTAGATCACTATAAAGACATCACTGAGTACACTAAGAACTTGCTGTTCACCAGCTTTGTTTACTCACTGACCTTGAACTTATATACTAGTCATCTCTGAATTACGTTTTATAAAATCAGTGAATGTAATTTTGGCACTGTCATTATAGTTTCTCCTCCTCTCCTCTCCCCCCACTAAATTGGTGTCAGTGAGGATACTTTCCTGTTTAGGATAACATTTTTCAGTGAGGATAGTTTCCTGTTTAGGATAACATTTTTCAGTTCACTGGAGGTGTGGTGGCTTTTATTTTGTCAGATTTAGCATCTGTTTTACTTAGCTTTTATCTAGGTGATTTTATTTCATATAATTGGCATGTTATATAAAATCTTAATTTTATCAGAAACTTGTGAGTTTCTTTTAGCCCTCCTTGTTCTTTGACATCCAAGTTGAGTTTAAACAAGCTATATCCAGAGAAATTAAGGAACTTCTCCAGAATCACACACCCATCTGTGGCAGAATTGGGGCAAGAGATGTGTTTCTTAACTTCCAGACTTGGTGTCTTTCCACCATGTTGCTCTGCTTCTTTAGAATTTGGACCAGAAAACCTGGAATAAAATGAATAACTGGTTGGTCACTTTGCTGGTACTTACTAAAACTCATAGGAACAAGTAGGGGCTTTCCCCCACTCATTTTCTCTGAAAATTAAATGATTTTTTAGATTAAATATTTTAAAGAATTCATTGACATTGTACACATTTACAGTGTTGAGCAACCACCACTCTACCTAATTACAAAACATCTCCATCACTACAAAAGTAAAACCATTTACTCGTTAAGCCATCTGGAAAATTTTTAAGCAGTCAACATAAACATCTTTTCTATGGCAATGTTGACGATGATAGATTTGTACTAGAGGTCACCCTTGGTGGGTGGCAAACCAGCTCTGATTTGTCTGTAATAGAGAATCTTCCTAATGTTATTTAGTAGAGTATGTTACATTTAGAAACAGTGGCAACAATGAAAAAGTGTCAGTATGTAATGACTAGGAATATTCTAGCTGGCTGTAGGGGGCATGTTGTCTCTAACCTTCACCTGAGCCTTTTTTCAAATAGTAAAATCAAAACTACAGCTTCAGTAACCCCAGAATTGTGTGTATGGAAGATCTGGGAAATATTTGAATCCATGGCTACTGGGTACCACAGTTGAATATTCTCATTCATCTGTAGGTAAAAAGCAACATATTGAATGGATTACTTCATGTGGGGACATGTTATTATTTGTGTAGGATAGTGTGTGAGCTTGGAAAGGTAGAATAATGTATAAGGGGAGGGGATTTGAGTTCACTGGTCCTGGAACGGTCTGTGTCCTACTCTCCACTTCCTCCTGACCAGCTGGGTTTGTTTTCTGTAGGGGAAGTGCAAAATAAAAGTAGTAACCTTTGGAGCTCTTTAATGGGTATTATCAATAATTACAAGAAATGCAATGAAGTTTCTGAGAAATTTTACTCAGTACTTAGAAATTTTCCTCCCATTTATTTTTAGGGAATTTGATTTGATTTTAAATTTGTACATTGATTTGCTGAAGTATTAATGTAATGACTAGTCTTAACAGTATTGGAACTTGATCAACTTCCCATATTTTTTTTTAAACTGTAACAGTTTCAATGAGGAATAACTCAAGTTTTGTGCTGAAGAATTTTGTGATTAAAATTTTACCCCATTAAAAAAAAATTATTTTGCCTTTTCCGAAGTTTGAAAGAACTTTGAGCAGGCCAGTTTCCCCAGGTAGATGATTTCTGTGTAATGAACACTTTCACTTTTCTGAGTTGGGTTTAAGCTAAAAGGATGGTACCATGTAAAAGGTAACTTCCTAGCTACTTTGGAGAGAAGGCTTTTTTTTTTTAGGCCATGTGAGCATAATATAAGCTGAAGCAATAACAGCCATCTTAAATGTCCTGAGTTTAAGTGTATTGATAGTTGTCTAAAGAAGTATATAGATTTTGACAGTGACCTTGTGACTTTTGCTAATATCTAAACAGTAGGCACTTCCATTAATGGATTTTAAGCTTTTAAGAACTTTTATTTAAAAATTTTAAATTGCCTTTGTAACTTGACCCAAATATTACACATTTTCCTATTTTGACCTAGGAATGCATTTTCATCCTTTCTGCAACCAGCACAAATGCTTCATAATGAGGACAGGCTTTGAAGTTGGTCAGGTTTGTTTTGAGTCCTTTTTCCTGACATTATTAGTTGCAAACCTTCTTTCACTTTTTAAAATGAATATGGTACCTCACAGCTCTGCAGAGGAGGATCAGAGGACATTGTCTCCAAAGGGCTTCTGGCACATAGGAAATTGTGTTCAAGTTGTAGTTGTTGTAGAAAGAAATCTAAGTTTCCGTAGTCTTGACAATAGCAAGTACAGTAAAGTTGTATCTTATAGTGTACACTGTTCTGCAATCAATGTATTTCTTCATGAAATTTTTTGTGTGTGTGTCAGTTTTCACTATAGCCTGCAGCTTGCTCTTCTTTTCACAGAAATGCTTTGTATATATCTCTACTGACTAGTATATAATTTTCTGCAACAAGTAGTTTGTACTTTCTATACAAACTAGTGATGAGGCATTTGCTTCCCTTAGCAATCCTTCAGTTAGGTGTTCTTGTTAGGTGTTGCATGCTAACAGACTCTTACTGCTGTTTGCTGGCTGAAGGCCCAAGCTTATGTCAACGAAGGAAGCTTTGGTTGCCTAGAATGAAAGGAGCACACAGTCCCTGCTCAGGGCTTCTAGTATATTTTATGATGGTTGTTAATATTCAAGTATCAGGCCGGCCATGGTGGTGCATACCTATAAGTGGCAGTCTAGGAAGCCGCAGGCAGAACCAGGGATCGCTTTTCGAGTCCCGCTAGGGGCAATGTAGCGAGACCTAGTCCCAAAAAAATAGCTGGGCATGGTGGTGCGCACTTGTAATCCCAGCTACCTGGGAAGCTGAGACTGGGGATTGCTTGAGTCCGTGGTACCCTGGGCAATGTGAGCCTGTGGTTCCACGGGCGAAAATAGTGAGACCTAGTCTTAAAAAAAAAAAAAAGTATCAAAAGTTATATCCTAGTCTATTAATTTCACTCATTGCTTCCCCATTATTCCCCATTACTTCAGTTCCTTTTCTTGTTCTGTTTAGAAAAACATATGAAATGCCTTTACCATAATACTGTAGAGTTGAGATTGTGATGAATCATAACCTGAGAGTATTAGCAGCTGTGGAGGGGGCTTTGGAGATTTTGCAGATGAGAAAACTGGCTGAGAGAAGTTGTGACTTGCTCAAGAGCATGGAGAGTAAGCCACAGGTCAGATTTCTGGCTTAGTGTTATGACGGTAGCCTGGTGAAGTGGAGCGAGCACTGAACTTTGGAGTCATACAGACCTTATTTTGCATCCTGATTCCACCATTTATTAACTGTGACCTTTGGCAAGTAGATCTGAGTCTCTTTCCTGCTCTGTGATACTTTGCAGCATTGTGAGGATTGTGAGATAATGTTAAGTAAAGCACAGTGCCTGGCATATGCCATGGCCGCCAGTAGGTGCCGTCTGTCATGTTTGTGCAGTTGGTGTTGATTAAACGGGCATGTGGCTAAGTGATTATTCTTTATGAAATGGGAATCAATGAGAATGGTTGATATTTTTGCCATGTCCTTTCATTAAATCTTGCTCATTGAAGGACGACTGCTTACTGCACAGTGACTACAAAAATGTTTGCTGCATGTTTAGTGAATACTGCTTTAAGTTGTTCAGCGTCGATACGGTTCTTTTCTGAGAAGTCTTTGTATTTTCCAAGTGCAGTGTACAGAGCATCTAATGTGGGGGATACCCATATCAGCTTAGATTTAGTCAGCCTGACAGTTCTCACACTTTTAAAGTAGGGATTCTTTTACAATATTAAAATTTTTTCAGGACTCCCCAATCTTTTGTTTGTGAAGTATATACACATTAGAAATTGTCTGATAAAAATTTAAATATTTAATGCATTAAAAATAGTCATATAAACACAAATTATATACATATATGTGTAAATATGTTTTTTAAGGTTTTTTAAATTATTTGTTTCAGATTATAAAAATAATGCACACAAGTTAAAATAGTAATAGAATCAGATCCAGTGAATTCATTCCTACCATATACACACACCAATCCCTTTGGTCAAGGCTTTAGCTTTACTCTTCCAGAAATATTTCTGTGCGGTTATCAGTATTCTCTATCTTCAAATGTTGTTTGGTAACATTTAAAAAAAATTGATTATATTTAAGGTATACAACAAATGTTTTGATATTCATGTACTTAGTGAAATTAATACTATAATAGACCTAATTAATACCTATTTCTCCACATAGTTACCTTTGTGTGTGTGGTAACTACACACAAGGGCAGGGGTGGTGAGGGTATTTGAAATCTATTCTGTAAATTTCCAGTGTCTAGCACAGTAGTGTTAGCTACATCAGATAGTGCTGTACGTCAGATATGTGGACTTACTCATCCTACACGACTGCAGTTTTTTAACCTTTGACCAATTTCTGCTTGTTTCCCTCATTTTCAAGGATATGTTTTTAATGAAAACTACCTATTCTACTTGACACAGAGAATTTAGTGGGACATTTTATCACTGTTCTTGCAATGCGTAGCTTGCTAGAAGACAGCAAATTTATAGCCACTTCTGCACTTGATCTTTTGCAGTACATTGTTGTGGTTGAACTATGTAAAGAAAAAAAATTGGCTTCACACAGATTTGATGTTAGAAAAGCCTTTTGATTGTGGATATTCTCCTTTGATAGACAAGTCATATTTTCTTGACAAAACTTGACAAGTCATAGTTTCTTAATGGAATCTGAAACCCTATTAGTGAACTTCAGTTACATTAAAATCCACTAGTCTGTTGCATTTTGAACAGATCTTTTATCATACATGATTTTAAAACATACTTTTGTTATTTGCAAAGTGTCACTGAGTTGTGTTGAACTTCCAAATGTGACACATTTGATTATATAATGATCTGTGCATGCTATGTAGCTTTTTGAAAACTCTATACTGTGATAGAATGAGTGTAAAAGGAGACATGTATTGCGTAAGTATGACTATGAAAACACTCTGGCCTTGCTGCTCTCTTAAAGGGTCTCCAAGACCTTGGAGGTTCTGAGGACTTCAGATAACTGGGATTAGATTAACTGGCTACTAGTGACTAGTTTTCAAACTGCAACTGTACCTTTCTTGATATATAATCTGCGAAGCAAAGTTGCGGTTTTTATTTTTATCCTTCTGTTTTATTTTTATCCTTCTGTTTTTATAGGATTGTGTGTTTTCCAGTATTTTCATAGGTGCTTATTTGCTTTTTTTTAAAGAGCAAATTATCTGTGATACAGGTTGGATAAGTTGTCTGTCAACTGTCAAAATGTTAACACTACTTGATAGATTAAAAAAACAAGATTAAGTATAGCCTCCAATATCACATAAATATGAGTAATATTCAGATTCCTTTCTTTGAGGGGAAATATATATGTATATTTACAGAATAATATATTTCATTTAAGACTTAATAGAAATATTTTTTTGATAAAGGATAGGTATTCTTGGACTTCACTGATCGTTTTAGTTGGAGGATAATAGGGCAGAATAGAGTTTGTACACAGTATTTTTTTTATTTGAAAAAAAATTTATTAATTTTCTTTCTATTATTGTTGTGGTCTTTTCTAGTTCTCTCACCACCATGTCACTTGTTAGTCATCACCATATTCCCTTGTGTTTTTCCCTCTGTTTTGACCCCACCGCCACCCTCACCTTTGCTGTATGCCTCAGATCTATATTTGCTGATTTTGAGTTTTTCCATGACTTTTTGTTTGGTTTCTCTTATTCCACATAGAAGTGAGACCATCCAGTATTTATCTTTCTCCTGCTAACTTATTTCAGGTAGCATAATCCCTTCCAGTTTCATCCATGTTGCTGTAAATGGCATGAGATTATCTTTTTTGATTGCTGAGTAATATGTCATTGTGTAAATATGAACTGTTTGATCTAAATAAACTTTCTGATCCATTCATTTTGGGACATTTGAGTTGTTTGCATATTTTAGCTCTTGTAAATAGTGCTGGAAAAGAACCATAGAGGTGCAGGTTTTCTTTTGAATTAATTTTTTTGTGTCCTCCGGGTAGATTCCTAGGAGTAGAATCATTGGATCATATGGGAGATGCATATTTAGTTTTCTGAGGAACCTCCACCCAGTGTTCCATAGTGACTGATCAATTTACATTCCCTGCAGTTTAAGAGGGTTCTTTTAGCTCCACATCCTCTCCAGCATTTGTTGCTTCTGGTTTTTTAAATATGGGCCATTCTTACTAGAATGACATAGTATCTCACTGCGATTTTGAATTGCATTTCCTTGATAATTAGTGATGTTGAACATTTTTTATGTCTATTGGCCATTTGCAATTCTTTTGAGTAGTCTCTTTTTACTTGTGCCTATTTTTTAAGTTGTTTGCTTTGTTTTTGTTGTGTAAGCTCTTTGTAGATCCTTGATATCGGTCCTGTGGCCATCTTATGGTGAGCAAATAGTTTCTCCCTTTCAGTAGGCTATGTGTTCATTTTGATTATTGTTTGATTAGGTTATGTCTTCGTTTGATTATTGTCTTTTTGCTGTACAGAGGCTTTTTAGTTTGATGTTGTCCCAGCTGTTTATCTTTTCCTTGAAAGATGTTTCTGAGGTTTATATCATGGGGAATTTGTGTTTCCTAGAAATATTTTAGTGCTTCCTGAAGCACTTTGTGTACACCTTGTGTTTGGCTGGTTCCTTACTGGATTGTTAGTAAAAACTTTGCTAAGTGTTAAGCACTAGAAGGCTAGTGCTTGGCTGCTCTCATCATTGGTGTTCGTACAGATTTTCAATGATTATTTCTTGGGCGCCAGTTGGATAAAATGTCAACAGCAGAAACCTTATATTTTGAATATTCTGACTTGTCCATTTGTTGATGGTGGTGCTTCAACGATTCTGGCCTCGTAGAGTTTTATTGCATGATTATAACTGTGTTTCATGTACTTCGCTAAGCACTTTATATACATTGCCTCTTTAGATGTTTGTTTTTTTTTTAATTAAGATAATTGACATAAAATGCCATTTAATTTTAGGTATATAGCATAATGATTTAATATTTGTATGTATTGCAAAATGATCACCACAGTAACGTAAGTGATATCCACCACCACTCATAGCTGCAAGTTATTTTTCTCATGATGAGAACTTTCAAGATGTACTCTCTCAGTAACTTGGAAACATACAATGCAGTATTATTTAATTATAGTCACCATACTGTATTTTACATCCCCAGGACTTTATAACTGGAAGTTTGTATCATTTGACTGCTTTCATTTTCCGTTTCACCCATCTCCCTTTCACACTACTCCCAGTCTGTTTTCCGTGTCTATGAATTGGGTTTTCTGTTTTTCTTTTCTTGTAAAAGATTCCATATATAAATGAGATCATATGGTACTAGTGTTCTCTGACTTATTTCACTTAGCATTATGCTCTCAAGGTCTGTCCATGTTGCTGCAAATGACAAAATTTTCTTTATATTTGACTCATACTGCATGGGCTATAGTCTTCTCTAGGTGTGTACACCAGCTTCACTGTGAGTTGAGTGATGCTGTTTCCATTTTATAAAAGAGAAGTGTGAGGCCTGGAATGCTTAGTTAGTTCAAGGTAATTTCTAGCCTAGAGTTCGCACTGCTGTGATCTGAACTGTCATCCCTCGGCTTCCAAAGTATCTTTTGCCTTTTTATTTGGACAATAAGTTCAAGAAAATATTTTTGGATTATAATGGGAATTTTGATGTTTTTCAAAGGGAAGCTGTTTCAGGCTCTGGGGAATTGGGTTATGCTTCTTCTTTTAAATATATTGACTGGTATTGGATTCTAATAGTTGTTTTTATTATTATTGACATATCTTAATTTAATCAACCAAAGCTTTATTTCTTGATGAAGTTATGGTAAGTTATAATTTTCCATATTGCTTTTTCCACAGTGATACTTTATTATATTGAACAGTTGGACTTTTACAGCTTGTTTAGACCAAGATTTGACTTGCATTTACTGTCTATAATGCATTATTCTTTGGTTGAATAATATGACTATAGTCATTTTTGAGAGTATTATGGCTTACAGAGCTTGTTTGAAGAAAAAAAATTTCGTTCCTACTGGCTGTCAGCCAATATTTTATAAGCTACAATTTTCTTTTGAAAAGCTGGTGGTTTGTAGCCCCATAATTTGTGGCTTTTCTGAACTTGTAAAAAGATTACACATATTTAAAAGTGACCTTATCACTTTAATGTTTTAAGCAACATACAACCATCAAATTCTGTTATATGTTCTCAGTTGTTTCACTTTTTTGCTGGGCTAAGAATCTGTTTTAAATTAATAATTTATGCAGTGCATTTGTCCTCCTTCCCCCAAATATATCTCCAAACAAATGTAAAACTAGAACTACTTTGGTACTGTAACTTGTGCAGGAAGGCATGTTAAAGACAAAGGAAATGTGAGTCTATGTATCAGTCTGCCACTTCCTTCTAGTAACCATGCTATTCCATTCCTCAGTCACTGTTGCTGAATGTGTCGAATTATGTGACATGTGGGTTTGTTTGGGTGTGTTTAGTGTTCCTGCATGACATTTACTTTTAAATTAGCGTGTGTGTGTGTGTGTGTGTGTGTGTGTGTGTATGGTATGTTGCCACTGCTACTTTCCCACATTCAGTTGGTAAACAGCACTTCGTTCATATTCTTTACCCTGTTCTTATGGTTTGTAATATAAGTAGTTAAATTTGTTAAAATCGTGAGATTATTTAAGTCCTTCCTTTTTATTTTAGCTTAACTCTAACATGGTAAACTTTTTAGCTTGAAAGATTTTGGAGAACCAGGTTAAAGTTTTGTTTTTGTTTTTATGGAGGCTCCACAGATTAAAATAAACCTACTATTCATCATCTGACTCAGATTCCATTCCAAGTCCATATACTGTAATGTACTGTTACCCTTCTTGAGTTAATGCTTTGAGTCTTTTGTTTCTGGAAGGTGAGTGAATTACTTTTGGGTTAAAGTTAATTTTATCATTGGAGTGATTTTTATGGCTAAATTTTAGTAAATTTAGTGGACAGATCCTCAACACCTCTTAATCTTGTTATGCTAATAAGGTTAGCTTGCTCTGGAGGGTACTGATCCTCAACTTGACTGACTGCATTGGAATTACCGGGGAACTTAAAAAACGTGTTTGAATTTCACCTGGAGGGATTCTAATTTAGTTTGTCTAGGACACTATCTCAGCATCAGGATTTTTAGAGGTATTTCGTATGTACTTCTGAGCCTGAAATCCCCTTTCTTGGAAATTTGTCAGTTTACCCAAGGGGAAGTATTTGATTTTAGAGAACATAGCTTTACTTTGGAGGTTTAAAGAACCTTTTATTTTGAGATGATTGTAGGTTCCTTTGCTGTTTAAGAAGTAACATATTCAACAATAATTCATCTGTTTAGTTATTTCAAGAATGTTATGTAAATGGAATCAGAGTATGTAAACTTTCAATGTTAACTTTTCCACTTATCTGATTCTTACTGTGATCTATACAAATTGCTGAACATATCAACATCATGTTCCTTTTTAAAAATTGAGTAGTAAGTGTTCCATGTTAAATGTGTATGTCAGTGTATCGAATCCTCACCTGTTCAAGGACTTTGGAGTTGTTTCCAGTTTTTGACAATTACCAGTAAGGGTGATGTGAATATTCATATGCAGGCTTTTGTAGGGTGATAATTTTTCTGTGGGATTAAGACAGAAGAGTGCATGGTACACGCGATCTTAGCTGTATTACAATACACTCCTTAAATCCTAAATGCCTGCTATTTCCGAAAGGCTATATAGCACTTTACATTCCCCACCAACTTCACATCTTCAGCAGCATTTGTGTGTGTGTGTGTGTGTGTGTGTGTGTGTGCGCTTTAAAGGACTTTATACTTACAATAGATTTATGTTTAAAGGGAATCAAGCAGATAACACAGTTTCTAATATACACTTTCCTCCACTGGTTTCCTCTTAACATCTTAGGTATAGTTTTCACAATTTATGGATCAATATTGATACATTCTTACTAGCTTAAAGGCCATTGGGACCCACTCTTTGTTAAGCATTCAGTAGGTTTTGACATGTGTATATATCCACCATTACAATTCCATGCAGGATAATTTCACTGTCCCAAATGTTTCCTGTGCTCTGTTCATCCCTCCCCACCCTCAGCCCCTAGCAACCACTGACTTTCTTCCTTATTCTGTAGTTTTGTCTTTTCCTGGATGGCAACTAGTTGGAATCACATTTTTGTAGCCTTTTTTGTAGCAAGTTGACTTTCTTCACTTAACTACCTGTATTTAAGGTTCCTCTATCACTTGTGGCTTGATAGCTTGTTTTTAAAATCTGCTGAGTAATGTTCCAGTGTATGAATATTTTGTTTACTTGTTCATCTAGTAAAAGACTTCTTGTTTGCTTATGGTTCTTGGAAATAATGAGTAAGACTGCTGTGAACACTTGTGTGCGGGGATTGGTGCAGATGATGTTTTCAACTCATTTGGGCAAGTACTGAGAAGTGCGATTCCTGGATCATGGTATAGAGGATGCTTTGCTTCGTAAGAAGCTGCCAGAGTGGTTTACAAAGTGACTGTACCATTTTGCATCCCCAAGCAGCAGTGAATTAGATTTTAACCATTCAGATCAGTGTGTAGTGATGTTTCATTGAGGTTTTAATTTGTATTTCTCTGATGGTTCGTCATATCAACCATCTTTTCATGTGCTTGTGTATTTGCCATGTCAGTGTCCTTTCAGTGAAATGTTTGTTCAAGTCTCTTGCTGGTTTTCTAATTGGATCATTTATTTTTTATTGTTGAATTTTAAGAGTCTTTTTTTAAAAACATTTTTTTAGTTTTTAAGAGACTAGATCTTGCTGTGTTGCCCAGGATTGTCTTGAATTCATGGACTCAAGTGATCCCAGCCTCAGCCTCCCAGGTAAATGGGATTACAGGCATGTGCCACCATGCCCAGCTTTAAGAGTCTTTATGTAATTTGGATTGTAATCCTTTCTTGCACTGGAGGTTTGTAAATTTCCCCCCCCAGTCTTTAGTTTATCTTTTCATCTACTTGCTTGGGTCTTTCATAGAAAAACACCTTTTAATTTTGATGAGATCCGCCATATCAGATTTTCCTTTCCTTTCCCGTCCGTCCGTCCGTCCGTCCGTCCATCCATCCAGGTTTCCCTTCCCTTCCCTTCCCTTCCCTTCCCTTCCCTTCCCTTCCCTTCCCTTC
>PVHY01022902.1:0-21741 GCA_004024945.1 Uropsilus gracilis | reverse complement strand
AAGTTTTCCTCTATGTATGTTATGGTTTCAGGTCTGATATCTAAGTCTTTTATCCATTTTGAATTAATTTTTGTACATGGTGTGAGGGAGATGTCTTGGTCCATTTTTTTGCATGTCTTAGTCCAGTTTTCCCAGCACCATTTGTTGAAGAGGCTGTCTTTGTTCCAATGTAAGTTTTTCCCTCCTTTGTCAAAGATTATTTGGCTATATGTGTGCTGAATGTGCATTTTAATGTCTCTTGACATAATTGATAATACATTTGAAATACTGCTTTGTCCAGACCAGTGCATTTCAACCTTATTTATAATTCAAGAAACAGGCAGCATTAAACAAGTTGAATGCCCAGACCTCGCCCTGAGTCAATCAAATTAGAATTTCAGGGAGTACAACTGGGCATTGGTAGTTGTTGATTTTCACCAGGTGATTCCAATGTGCTGCTAAGGTTGAGTAGTCTTTCTCAACCTGTGATTTATTTCACCCAGTTTTCTTAATTACCACTCTCCTTCCAGGAACTTAATAATGGTACTCATTTATTGATGCCACCCATTCATTTGTATTCTATTAAATGTTTCATGTTTATCCACCATTTTTCATTGTTTGTCATTTTAATGGGTTCCTTGAAAATAGTGGAGATAAATGCCTTTAGTCAGTTTGCCTGTGAAGTCAGAAGAGTTTATCTTTAATAAAAACATAAACTATAAAAAAGTTATTAACCTTTCTTAAGAAAACACGAGGGGGAAATATACAGAAAATATCACTCTTATGTTCACAAATCAGAGATAACCTCTGTTACTTTGGTATCCATCCTTCTGGTCTTTTTCTTTCTATATAGTGGGATCATGTGTATATAGATTTTTGGATTATAATTTCAAATTTTCTATGTTTAAATTTCAATGATAAACATGATTTAAAAATATGCCTATATGGGGGGGGGCAGTTAGAGCAGTCAAGGAGGGGAGGTGGTGGGTGACCCCTGAGTATTAAAATAACATGAAATATATATATGTATATATAATTAAAAAATAAAATAAATTGTTAAAAGTCCAAAAAAATTTGATCTCTTTTGCAAATGTTTCAGACCCTAACTGAAACTCGTGTTGGGAGTGATGGAGGACCAAAGGACAAGGACATAACTTGGCGAGTTCAAACTGAGGTAAACCCCATGCAGCTCCCAGAGGAGCAGAAATGGGGCTCCTTTCTCTTTGGGGTGCTTGTATGGGTGTGGACTATTAGACTCTGTATTTGTTTTGCCCCTTACTGTAAATAAACCTGTGTGTTAACCCTTATTGTTGTTTGATCTTGTGCTTAGGTGGGAGAACCTACATTGACAAAAATAAGGGGGGGTAGCCCCCTACCCTGGCAATAAAAATATTAACATGATCAGCTAGTAACATATTAATTTTATCATCCTCTGATGGTTTATTTTTGTATGTTAACCAGATATGCTTACATACTAGTGTAGATGACTCTGACAGTAATTTTTAGATGAAATTAATACCTAAATTAGTAGACTTCAGTAAATTTACTATTATTTCTGTGAATGGACCATATATATACATATATATATATATATACACACATATATATATATACACACACATATATATATATATATAAAACCATATATAACCAGATCATTTCATATATATATATGACCCGGTTTCCCAAGGAAGAAAGAATTCTACCTCCAGTCAGCCATTATACGTGACCTCTTGTAATACCTGTTCTTACTGGGATCTCCAGTCTGCTGACTTGTAAATTTCTGAACTTGTAAAGTTTCCCCATATGAAAACAAATTGCTTAAATCAACCTCTTTCTCTGACACACAGACACACAGATACACAGACACACATACACACACACTTGCTATTAGTTTTGTTTTCTTTGGAGTACTCTGCCTAATACATCATATACCCCTTCTTCTCCAATATCTAGTATAGTGATTTCTCTGGAAGAGGTGTGCAATAAATGTTTATTGAACCCTAGCATTCATTCGTTAACATATCAAAAGAGTATGATAAAGTGATCATCTCATTCCTTCAAGGTTATTTATTTTTACATAGACTATTTCATTATGCCAAGTTAAATGTGAAAACTGAAGGTTTTTTTTTGTTATTTTACTGTATACATCCACGTCTAAACTATGTGGCATAAGATCAGATGACATGTCTATTTGCTGATCTTTGCTTAAGTTTCCTTAAAATACATCAAGTCAAACAGAAAAATAGCATCTTTTCTGATTCCTTTATTTGCTTTATTACTGAGCAACTATTATGTACCCAACATCATCTGAAACTGTTGAGAGACTACAGAAGCTACCTTATTTACTAGGTTGCACTTTTAAAAATGCAATTATTGACTGCTGGATATAGCTATGTTATTTACAAGGTTGCAATTTTAAAAATGCAATTATTGGCTGCTGGATATATGGAGTTTCTTGGCTCTTCATGTGTTTTCTGCAGGACACATGGCTGCCATAGTCTGACTCTGTATGCCAAAGTAGCTTAAGTTTCTGATTAAAAACTGTGGCTTAATACCTTGTTTTAATTTTTCTTTCTGAGACTCACCTTTATTCTTTAACAGAGCTAACACTTATTTACAAAATTTTGTTTCAGAAGTATAAAAAAAAATCTAGTAACTTAATAGTCTGCTTCTATATGACATCATTCATTAGTGGTGACTACTGCAGAAAATAAATGTTTTCCTCTGATTCTAAAATTTAAACTAGTTTCAGATAAATCAGCATATGGTGATAAAATATTATATTATCCGGCTTGCCATTAAATAGTCCTTATTACATTAAACTTCATTAAAAACAAATGATAGGACATTTCCTATAACACTGAGTGACTGTGGTAATAGGAATGGAGCTTTTTATTGACAAGGGAATATTGAACTGCTTTCTTACAAGAAAATATATGTGGAGTGATTGGATCATATAGTAAAGCAATCTAACAAAGATGAACTAAACTCAGATTGGAAGCATGATTCATTCTCAACTTTGGCAGGAATGGAATTAAAATTGCTTTGAAAGTTTAAGTATTTCATCTACCTTAATGCATTTATCCTAGATGGAGAGGCAAAAATTTGAGTGCATATTTTTTAATTTTAAAAATAATTTATATATATATATTTCACATCATTTTAATCTCCAGGGGTCACCCACCAGCTCCCCTCCCTAACCACTCCAGCTGGTCCCTACCCTCCCATTGTGTACTTTCATTTGGTTGTCCATATATTAGTGAAACCGTTTGGTTTCTGTGTTTTTCTTTCTGACTCATTTCTGCTAGTATGATTTCTTCTAGGCACATGCATGTTTCGATAAATTCATCAAATTCGTCATTTTTAATTGATGAGTAATACTCCATTGTGTATATATACCACATCTTCACCCATTCATCTGTCTTGGGACATTTGGGTTGTTTCCATGTCCTTGCAATTATAAACAGTGCTGCAATGAACAACCGAGCACAAGTATCCTTTTGTGCCTACATTGAGGTCTCCTTTGGATAGATTCCCAGAACAGCAATTGCTGGGTCAAATGTTGAGTGCATATTTTACAATAACCATTGTCACGCATTGGATTCTTTTAAAGTCAGTTCCCAAAGCTGGCTGAACATCAGGTTTACTTAGAATACTTGTTATTGAGAGAATCCTGGACCCATCTTGGATGACCTGACTAAATTTTTTGAGTAATAGTCTAGTTATATATATTTAACAAGTCTCCCTGGTGTTTCTGAAGCTCAGTCAAATTTTGAAAAATCATTGTTTCAAGCTGTCAATATTTATGGATAGTAGCATAGACTAGGAGACCAGGAGTGGTTGTACTCATAAGTCACAAAGAACTTGGTTGGTTATAGTGGCATGTGAGGCTAAGTTGGTGATGATATGAAGATTATTCTCCCTCCCTCATGTTAGAATGTCTGCCTCTGAGATGAATATTTCTCTCAGTTGTTATTTGTATGTTAAATATCCTGGAAATATTTATATAATAAGATGTTAAAAATGCTTTACCACAGGGCAGGGAGAATTGGGCATAATGAAAGCTCTGGGCCCGTGTGGAGGATGGGACATGGATGTGTGGGACATTGCATTATACTGTGTCTAGACCCCAACTCCATAGGAAGTCAGCTTGATATCAAGAAAATAGCATAGTCTTCTTACAACATCCATCTTCTCATGAAATATTTGTCTCTGGAGTTGCTTTTCCCTTAATTGAAGTATCTAGTCTAGTGGGAACATATATGGAAAAATAAGAAAACATTACACATACTAAACTCGAACCTATTAAAATAATTTGCTAATCTGTGTTTTTGACATGTTACTATATAAGCCTATGAAATATATAAGCATTATATATATGGGATGTATATACACATGTGTAAACACATGTATATACACATATTCATAACTAAACATACATCTATTAATATTAAGAATATAAAAATACAGGAATCATAAAGTGTTTCCCAGTTCTCTAAAATCCTTGACTAATAGAAAACTCCTAATACAAAGCAAAGCATCTCTCTAGTCATGGAGATGTTTATTTATGCTTTAGTTTATGACAATAGATGAGTACTTAAGGTGTTCTATGAGCTTTTATCCACCTGTCCTGGTGGCACCCAGTCTGCATTCCAGTATAGTCCTACTTTGGAATTGAAAATAGAATTTCTTATACATAAGAAAAAGAGCTTTGGTGTTAAACCAGGGTTTGAATTCTGTCTTTATTACTTCCCATTTTAAAGGCACTTAATATTTCGGAGTCTCAATATTCACATCAGTAAATTGGTGCTAATAATAGAGTGAAAGTAACTGTTGGGATTTATTATAAAGATGAAATGAGGCTTTAGATGTAAATAGAGTAGTTTTTATTATTAGCAACAAAATCCTTATCTCATAATAAAAGAGCCAGTGACCTGACATCCAGTTCATTACTCTAACTGCCATAAGAACAAGGGAAATTCTGGTTCTTCCTAACAAGGTGGAATTAGGTGAAACAAGGTGGAACAAGGTGGAACAAGAGTGAAGAATTACACTGGTTTTAGAAATGGTTCCGTGTCTGTCTTCAAGAATAGAAGCTTATGGATTAGACTTACCTGGTAACAGTGACTTCTTATTACAAAATTGGGATAGGAACTCTGATTTTGATTCTGCAGTTAGTCTAGGACTCATAAGAACAGTAGAGAATGAGATAAAGTGAAAAGATACAAACCAACATGAAATGGCAGAAGAGAACACAAAGATAGTTCCATAAAATCATAGCTTACCACCTGAGATAAAGATTCTAGAATGGGGAACTCTGAGTTCAGAAAGATCTAATGTGGAAAATCAAAATTGCAAAATATTTTTCCCACTCGGTTCGGTTTCTTTTTGTTTTCTCTGTTGTCTCTTTTGCTGTACAGAAGATTTTTAGTTTGATGTAATCCCAGCTGTTAATGTTTTCCTTCATTTTTTTAACCTGGTATAGATGTATCTAGAAATGAATTTCTAGACTTTAATTCATGAAGGGTTTTGCCCATGTTCTCCTCTATGTATATTATAGTTCCTGGTCTTACATCAAGTCTTATTCATTTTGAGTTGATTTTTGTACATGGTGTGAGGGAGTTGTCTTGGTCTATTTTTTTGCATGTTTTGCCCTACATACAAGTGATAAGTGTATGATAACAAAGATACACAAAGAACTCACAGAACTTAACAAAAACAAAGTAAAAAACCCAGTTAAAAATGGGGAGAAGAATTAAAAAGATACTTCTCCAAAGAGAAAATACAAATGGCCAACAGGCACATGAAAAATTGCTCAAAGTCACTAGCAATCAGGGAAATGCAAATCAAAACCACAATGAGATAACACCTTGCACCAGTAAGAGTTGCCCACATCCAAAAAATGGGCAACAACAAGTGAAATTAATGAAAATGGAACTACCATTTGACCCAGCAATTGCTCTCTTGGCAATCTACCCAAAGGAGACCTCAATATTTATACAAAGGATCACCTGTGCTCAGATGTTTACTGCAGCACTATTTATAGTAGCAAAGACATGGAAGCAACCTAAATGCTCCAAAACAGATGACTGGATGAAAAAGATGTGGTATATATACATAATGGAATATTACTCATCAATTAAAAACAACAAATTGGATGACTTTATGATAACAATGATATACTTAAAAGAAATCATATTAGCAGAAACAAGTAAAAAAGAAAAAGACAGTCACCAAATGGTTTCACCATTATATGGGACATGAAAAAAAAGATGAACAAAATGCCATGAAGGAAAGTCAAAACAAGCTGACAACAAAATTGAAGTACACAACTCGGGGCAGGGGGACAGGGTGGGAATGATCAGGGAAGGTGGGGGGATGAATCCCGGGGATTACAAAGATGTGAAATTTATATATAAATAAATTATTTAATAAAAAATCAAAATTGCTTTTGAAAAAAATTTTTGCAATGGTGATATTGTGCAGCATACTTCTAATCTAACAAGGTAGAAATATTAACAGTTATGTGGTAGAGATTTTTTAGCATGGTCCATTTTTGTGGAAGACATTTTTAGCCCATTTTAAATTATATGTGTTAAAAAGATACATGAATTCATTAAATTATTTTTAACTCAACTCATTATTACACTCAGTTTGACATCTCAGACAGTTGCTAATTTTTAACCAATTTAACAAAACGTCCTTTGTTAAGAGTTAAAGAGCAATGCTTCCAGCTTTTTATAGCTGAAGTAAAAGAAATCTTTTAAAGACTAGATATATAAAAATATAGAATAAAAGGTGATATGTTTTGAAGGTATATTGTCATAGAGAATCAGAAGATTCTACAAATGATGTAGTTCAAACTCTCCTGTCACTGGTGAGATGGCAGAATCCTACTGTTATCCCCATAAAATGATAATAAACAGTAAATAATCAATGAGCCTATCACATATTTAGAGAATGTAATATGTTCAAAGCATGGGGTATAGGCTGAATGTTAAGCAGTGGGGTAAGACATGCTCTCTGGTCTTATGAAATGCTTATGATCCCAGCCACATGATCAGACGTAGAATAAAGTAACTCATTATAGGTGGTACAAAAAAACATGATTTAAGAAGAAAAAAACTACATGATTTGAAAAGATGTCTTTGGAGTGCCTTATATGGAGGGAAACTTGTGCAGAGTGATGTCTATTCACGCTCTAGCTTTTGACTGTATCCTGATTGTACATTAATTTACCTATTAACGGTTTTGCAATTAGAAATTCAAATTATAGTTCAAATTACATGGTTCAAATGACAGGGACTGAGGGAGCTTTCTAAACAAACCGGATGTACATTTTGTGATGTAAATAAATGTGAATGTTCACTCATTGATTCCACCAGTTTTTATAGAATGACAACTCTGTGTATGCCATTGTGGATAAAATAATGAATGAGACAGACTTCCTGGGCTCATGTTATAATCAAGGTAAAGGAAAAGACAATAAGCAAATACACATGTATATGATTACTATTTCAGATTCTGCTAAGTCCTATGCAGAAGCAGTGATAGGCTTAGGGAGTGAGGGGGGGTGTGAAATTCTGCTCTCTTAGGTGGTGAGGGGAGGTTTCCTTGTTGAACTGAAACTTGAAGAATGTGAAGGAGTGAATTGTGGAACTATCTGGGGCAAGAGCATTCCATGCAGAAAAAGCAAGTGTGTACCTTTAATATAGGTTTGCCAAGTGATATGAAATTAGATGCTCTTATTTGATATGATTTATTAGATTGTATTTTGGAGCTGGGACTATGCTAACAATTTTTCAATATAAATTAACAGTAGTAGTATACCTAGAACCAAAAATAACCTACCAAGTCATCCCAAATTGGAACATACTACTTTTGGCTAATGGGGAAAACAGATTGTGTACAGAATTAAGAGGAAAAATATTTATCAATCAAGATTGCTTTTCCTCCCAGCACAAGCCAGCAAAAGGGCATTTACTTGGTAATGGAAGGGAGTTAGTGAATATGACACCTTACCAATGAAATTCAGACCTTCCAAAGAAAGTAAGATCCCGAGAAACAGCATAAGGGAGAAGCAACATAGAGTTGGTTGAGGAAAATGAAGAGGGGACAAAAGAAAAGGTAAAGACATATGGGAGGGTGGATTCTAAAAATTTTTAATTAAGTTTTTTATTGATTGCAGACATATATACATATATACACATATATCTATATACACATATATATTATATCATTGTTCACCCTAAAGTTCTCCCATCACCTTATCACCTGTGAACCATCTTAATCTCTTGTGCCCTCCCCCTCTTTCATCTGCACAGGATGAGGTTAAGATTTCAGAATCCAAGAGGATTAAATTCTTAAATGTCATCCTGTCCAGGTGAAAGTCTCCAGTCCGGAACTTTTCTCCTGTATCCTAAACCACATACTGGTCTCTGTGTCCTTTCATAGGGCTCTAGGTTCTCTCCTTTTTCAGCTAGTCTATTTAAAAAGGTCTCTCTGGTTAAATGGTATGTAGTCAAACCTAGGCTAGGGAGGAGATAAAGTCACAGTCTTAAGAAGCATAAATAAATGTCTGTTCATAATACCTGTACTTTAAAATTCAGTTTTATTAAGGTAACATTGATTTACAGCAATATGATTCAGAAATAATATAGAATTCCACCTCCTCGGGTAAGTGCTACCAAACCACACCCACAGTACCCTTGTTCCTCCACCATAGAGCACTTTACCCCCTCTACACTTTCTTTTCCAAATATCTTTTTAATAGTGCATCATTCCTTGCATTTCTCTTGTATGCCCCCTACATTCATGCACAGACACAAGTGAAAAATGGTAAGGTTCTCAAACTCGTATCCGGCCCAATACAATACATTCGAGGGATGTGATAAATCCTCATAATTACCTGTAGGGACTCACTAGGGCAATGATTACCAGAGTACTGGATCATAAATGTAATTCTGATCTGACCCCTAGGACATGGAAAAAGTCTTCCCAGACTTTATTCACATCAATATTTACATAGAAAAAGATTAAAACTACAATATGCTGGAGTCATCAAAGAGTACCCCAGATCTCACCCAGCCATTCCAAGGCCACAGGAGACCAGTATGGGCACATAATAAACCCACTTGAGGAATATACATCAGAATCTCTGGTTTAAGGGATGATTTTCGTTTTCGTAATTTTCCCTGCGGCCCTGGCCATCAAGGTTTGAAGATGCTAAAATATAAGCTTACACATATATACAGACCCACTCACTAACTGATGAGCTGTTTTTCCACTTGAGGTTCATGTTGAACTTAAATATTACTGTTTAACATCAGTAATAACAAATGGAAAATACATGACTGAGGGTCCTTAGTCTTGTGGCTCACTATTGTTTGTTTGATGACCTAGGCCTTTCTGAGCATCAAGGGCGGTGATCTAACGTTGCGTGTGAATGAAGCACAGAGTATTTTCCTTAGGAAATGAAGGATGCTCAGTTCACCAACTTGTCACATTTAAGCTTATTATTAAACATTACCACTTCTCAGATATAAAAGCCATTGCTACTTAAACAAAAAATTAACAATTCATGAAAAGTGTAGACAGGATGCCAATTTACAAAGGTGCTCATAACTGTGCCACTCTGAGCAGAGCCCATCTTAACTTGCTGTGAAAGGTTTCAGTTTGTCGTTGGTAGTCCTGTCTTTTTTCATCTAGTGTTTGAAAATAACAAGTTAAGACAACTTCTGTTATTTATATGGCAACGTATGCTGAGACCAATATTTATGCTGTCTGGAATTGTTTCCAGAGGTAAAAGCTCTGTCTTTTACACTAAATTTCTTTTCTTCTTGTTGGCAGTCATACTATTTATTACATGTTTAAAGATAGTGATTAATTAATAGGAAGGAGTTAGGGAACAGTGATCTTCAACTGTAACAGAGGAACTTGGTGACAGGATGGAGTTCTGAATATAATGAAGACTTGAAAATGAAATCTACCTTATCTGGAGAAAAGCTCTCCCAGCTGCTGAAGATATAAATAGGGAAAAATCAATTAGCACAGACTAGAATTGAAAATCATGTGGCTTATTAGATAATGAAATTGTTTTTGGTGAAGGAAATGCAAACGAATCCTCGACCGAGGATGATAACACCAATATTCTCTAGAGGAATGGTGTAAAATGAATGCTGGCAAAGTGACACTCTTATTTCCTTATTAATTTAACATCCTATGAGGATGGGGGCAAATATGTAATTTTTATGCCCAGAGGATTAAGGAGGATTAGGTTAAAAACTGTTCTGGGACACAATCTTAAGATTCAGCTTAAAGGCAAATGGTTTAAAGAAGTCAGGACTATAAAAGTGGAGGCTGGCAAAGAAGAGAGTACAGTCATTTATTTTGTGGTCTCCCAGGTCTTGACCCTGTTCTACACTGTAGTTTCAGTTTCAGGCAACTGGTGATATGTAGCCTGCTTTCTTATCACAGTGACGATTACTGACAAAATGACAAATAGTGCCAAATAGTTTGTACAGTCTTCTATTCTACATCTCCATTTGGAGACCCACTCTCAAAATAAACAGGCTTCCAAATATTACTAGGGAACACTGTGCATGGACCCATTTCTAAAGGTGAACCAATGTCAGACTCAGAACAGAGAGAGTTCTGAGAAATCATCTAATTCTCCATTTCACTGATGAGAAAACTGAGACCAAATGAGGTATAGGGACTCTTCCAAGGTCTACTACTACATTAGTAAAGTGTTGCATCTTTTTTGACTCTAAGCCTGTTCAACCATGCGGCTATCATACTGAAGGTGAGATTCAATAAAAGGCAGATTAGAAATTCTTTCTTAATTTTCTCTCATATTCAACTGGGTTGTCCTTGTTTAACAAATAAGCTTAATATTTTTAAATATGTCAGTTCTAAAAGGTGTATGGAGTGCATGCTAAAATTTATTGTTGTCTATCAGTAATACAAATTTAACTAGGTATCTTATTTCCTGTGTCTATCTTACATTCAATACATATCTTTCATTCATACTCTGTGCAAAGCATTTCATTATTATCCTAGCCAGTAAAAGCAAGTAGACAGAATAATTTTCAATACAGGCTGAACTCAGCAAAACTTGAGAGAATCGGTGAAGATAGCTGTTCCTTCTGCTTGCTGGCATCCCACTAAATCACAAAAGTTTCATCCCTTCAAATGACTCTTAGGTATGAGATTACTTATCTGTAATTTCTGCATATTGTTGAGCTGGGTAATAACCAAAAATGGACAATAAGACACTTGAGAATTGTATAAATATTTGAGTGCCTAAACACTGCATCTGTTGACATAAGTAGGCAGTGTATCATTTTGGAAGTTAAGGCATAGAGAAATAACCATGATTTCTAAAGTTATAGAGAATTAGTACTAGAAAAGCAAGGAGGTACTTGGGAACTCTGTTTCAGGGATTATTAAATGTGGCTGCATGTACAACCTCCTGGGGGAATTCTGTTAAACTGCAGGTTCTAAAGTTTCACTCCCAAATGATATACTTTAATAGATCTGGGATTTGACCCAGAATGGTACTCATACAGGACAAACAGATATATGTTGCAGAGCATGGCCTAGGAGTTAATAAGACAGCCCTTCTATCCCAGCCACTCCCAACCTCTTTTTTTTGCTGCCTGCCTCTTAATTACAGCTAAGTTTCCTTAATTGTTCTACCACCCCCCTTTACTGCACCCATGTAACCCTTATTTGAGAGCCACTGTTTTCTCACTTTAAACATAAATTCCCAGTTATGAAGTTGCTTTCAATCTTCCTCCCACAATAGGGTGTGAGATGGTTGCATTCTCTAGTGTGCAGACATGAGAGATCTATGATAAGGTACTAGACTTTGCTTTGCCCCAGGCCACATAGACAAATGCACAAAAACTATGAGAAATGTCCGTATAGTACTTAGTGTTCCTCCTCCACCTTTGTCCTGAATGGCATATCCAGTGCCCTCTGGACCCTACAAATGGTACTCCCCCCCCCTCCATTGTCACACTGGAAGGTAATTCCATCAAGAGAGGTACTACACTGGTGATTGAATTTCAGCTCTTCCTTTAAGTCTGAGCTAGTTTTCAACATACAGAAGTAAATGGGAAATGTCCAAGAAAGAGCACCATCATTGCAATTTTTCTGAAATATGAATGATCAGAATCAGCTGGAGAGTTAACATTTTTTTTGGGTAGAGCTTTAAAAAATCAGTCTCAAGTTTAAGTAATTCTGGAATGAGCCTTGGATTCTGCCTTTTTAGCAAACTCCTCAAATATGAAGTAAATTGGGTTTTAAGAACAACTTGTTATATAGAGTATGGGCACCTGGAGGAAAAAGGAAAGGGCTCCCCCTAGACTTGATTTTTCTTGGGGTGAGGAGGGTTCAGAATTATCAGGGAATGACTGCTGTAGACTCATTTCTACTGCCTTGCTGTTATGAAGTCAGACATGGCATAAATGAGTACAGAAACATGTTTTACTCCTATGCACTCAAGAGCATATCTGCTAAAGGGAAGAGAGTGTGAAAATAAGGTGCTGACCTACATTTACTTAAACAATAATGAATGACACATCTCCTGTCATGACTTCAGCCATGAGGATCAGTAGAGTGCCTCCAAGCAACTATGCATTATTCAGTCATTGTGATGTGTTTTGGAAGGTGCATCTGATGAGTTAGGTTTCGTTAGTGTGACAGATGGTTCAGATGCCAACATGCCTGGTGACCCAGAGAAAGTGATTCCATGGAGATGAGTGCAGTACCCTGGTGGCACTTATGTATATATGATAGTGAGAATTTAAATCCCATTTTTTAAGTCTGCAAGAAGATATGATATTTAGGGGTTCAAAAGACTAATGGGCAGTGGATAATGCAATTAGTGAACTGAAAAATATTGTGGGAGTTGAGGACAAATCCTTATGCTTTACTGATATATTTTAGTTGAGATTCTCCCCATGATGTTCATTTCTGTTGTACAAATTAAACCTTTCTGGAGTAATAACACTAATAAACATTTGTATCAGTTTGGGTACCCATGTGTGTCTGAAACAGTGATAGCCACTTTTACATATAATATATATATATGTACTCATTTATGTAAAACCTAACTCATAGAAGCACATAGTATTTTACTCCATTTCATGAACAAGGAACCTGAAGCTTAGAGAAGATTTGTTCATTCATCCATTCAACAAATGTGTACTGAGCACTGCTTGCTACACTGTGGACCAGATGCTTGGGCAAAAAAGTCATAAACAAAACAAGATATCTTCCTTATGGGACATATCCTAGTGAAGGAGTACAGATTAAAACCAAATAAATATTTCAAGTTATGGGGAGAAAATGGTGCTATAAAAGAGAAAATAAGGGGGGTGGTTGACAGAGCAGAAGTATTTTTGAAAGGGCAGTCAGAGAACGCCTATGACATTTTTGCAGTCCTAAGGGCAGTGTGAGTGAATGATTGATGATAACCCCACTTGCCACTCCATTGCCAGAGGTATCTACAGCCTGATGTCACTCTCAGAGCCATGACATTAGGCTGGTCAATGCTCCTCTTTGTTACAAGTCTCCTATGTCACAGGAAAGAAACAAGAATTACTGGCATAAGAGACAAGAGAAGGCCATTTTTCACAGAGAAACTTTTGGAGTGTTTGTGCAAGTTCCTAAACAAGTTGTGTATATTAGTTTTAAATTTATGGCTTATTTACAACTCCCAGCTACTAAAAACCTGATGTGCGTTGCTATTTACCTAAAGACTCTGTACCTGTTCTCCCCCAAGTTTGCATATAAAATATCAACACTAAACAGTAATCCTTAACGTGAGTAGCTTGTACCCTTTATTTCCACAACACGTCATACATGAAGCTGTTCAAATATCATCCCAGGGGAAGGGAAATGGAAAGCATGAAGATGTGAGGCTGGTGAGACTACTTTCTGGGCTGCTGTGGTTGGGTTGTAGTGGAATAAAGATGTCAAGGATAACAAGGTAAATCACAGAGATAACAGGGTCCTGGTCTCACAAGTCACATAGTTAAGGAGTGGGAGAGTTAGGATTGAACAAAGATCTGACTCTAACATCAGCATTTTTTCTGCTATACTTCAGAAAATCAAAGCTAGTAGAGGGAATGCCTTTTTTCCACCACCAAATCTCCTCTCCATTCTGCATCCTGTTTTCTTCAGGTTGAAATGCCTAGTTTAAATATAAAGGACAAACTTCTCTATATGGGATCCAGAGCCCAGCCTTCTTACTTTTTCAAACACTTCTCTAACGATTTTCTCTTCTCTCTTTTCTGAATCATCAATTTCTTCTGCTTTTCTATTGCATACAAATAAATAAGCTGTAGTGTCTCAGATCCTTAAAGCCAAACCCCCAGGGTTGGACTTGGTGGCTCGTGCCTGTAAGCTTCAGCCTATGAAGCGGCCGGGGCTAAGGATCGCGGTTCGAGTTCCGCCTGGGGCCCGTAGCGAGACCTAGTTCCAAAAAAAATAGCTGGGCGTAGTGGCGTGTGCCTGTAATCCCAGCTACCTGGGAAGCTGAGGCTGGGGATTGCTAGAGTCTGTGGTACCCCGGGCAGCGAGAGCCTGTGGTTCCACGAGCAAAAATAGCGAGACCTAGTCTCAAAAAAAAAAAACAAAAAACCAAACCCCCAAACCTCCATACACCCTCCAGCAATCATCTTGTGTATGAAAACTAAAGGATATACATTGATGTCTCTTATTATTTCCTTAACCTGCTCACTCACCTCCACTGAGGATACCCTTCAGAACTCCTCCAGTGATCTGATGCTATACCCTTCGGATGCTTTCCCAGTTTTATCTAATTTACCTTCTCAGCAGATGTGATGTCATGGGCCACATAACTGTAAACACTTGTTCTCCTTCCCTCCTATATCAAGCAAATTCATGGACTCTTTCCTTCCTTTTCCTCCCTGCTCTACCTCTATTTCCAACCTATAAATGAATTACTATTTTGGTTCCAAGTTCTATTTCGTCCCTGCCCCCCCCCCCCCATCAACCCTCCCTTTCTTGTTAACCTCATCAAGATCCTGGTGTTAACTGCCATTTAGACACCAACTCTTATCTCCAAAGACAACTCTTATATCTAAGCTCCTTATTTGTTTTCTAATAATTATTTACTCTGTCCATTTTAATGTTCTAATGGATATCTCAAATCTGATGTGTCATGATGTTTCCCTTAAACCCATTTTCACCTGTTTTTTCTTAGCTAAGATAAAACTTAAAACTTCCTCATCCCAGTGATTCAAGTCAGAGACCTAGGTATCTTAATGATTTCTTTCCTCCCCTTCCTCTTTGAACTAATCTTGTTAGTAATTTCTCCCAATCATACAACAAATGAATATACTTTTGTTTTCCTTTAAAACTGCCAACTTCTAAGCACTTTCATTGTGCGCTTACTACCACACCTGTATCCTATTGTTTCCCTGTTTCTACACTTGTCCCCCCAACAAAATGTGATCACAAAACATGAGATCCCCTTTGCTAGCCCCCCACTTGCATCAATCATCCTGAGTGGAAGAATGGAATGTATAATTTATATGCTTGCAAACTTCTGTCTCCATCCTGGCTCTTATCTGGACTCCATATTTGTATATTCATTAGCTGCTGAATAGGTTCATTTTACTCTCTCAATTGATATCTCACATGCAATGTATCTTGAGTTCTTCTGCTCTCAACTTTTACTCAAACCCTGTCATTGGAGCTTTCTCTGGAAGTAGTCTTTAAGACCCAGCTGAATTTAGTGGTTGGGATGTTACCTAAGGGGTGCTAATTTAGTGGCGCCATTTGAGGAAGAAAAGAAGGAAGCAAACAGAGTTGGGTAAAGGGAAAAATCAAACTGTAAAAAAAAGTCAAATATTCAATCAAATCCTGCAAGTAATTCTGCCTTTAGAATGGTCCTTCATAGTTGTCAGAGTTGACCAAGATGACTGAACATTCCTGCTGAATCTTACATTGGATGTGGGCCACATGGGGAGGGGCCTGCCACCCTGTGAGGAGCTTGCATGCTGGGCCATCAGCAACTAATTTCAACAGCAGGTGTGGCAACAAACTCCTTACCTGAAGTGGGGTTTCAGCAGGGCACCAGGTGCAACAGAATCCCCATATATACCATCCTCCTGACTCCTGGTGCCTTGATAATCCCAGCACCATGGAGTCACAGACCAGCATAGGTGAGTGTTGTCAGTCCCCGAGTCTGGTCTGCCCATTGTACCCTCAGCCTTATTTACTAGTCTTCCTGACACCAGTGATACTCCTGAGGTGCTCATCAGCAGAGAGTATACCCCGGCCATGGCAGAGTGCTGACCTTTGCCTTAACTGCACTGGCTATACCGTTTGATACTGACTGGTGCAGAACAAGATTTCCTCCCCCATCTGTTTGCCAGGTAAGAGAGTGCCTGGGTCACCAGTGTTCCCTTAGTCCAGGATTTCTCCACCAGCCATCTCTGTATTAGGGAAAAACTTCATGTGCACCAACAGCCTATCCTTCCCAAGTTGCTTCCCTAACTTGCCATGCATCCAATTTAAATGCCCTCCATTCTAACAGGGTCAACATCACGGGTTTTCATTTTCTTCCTGTATGAGAGAGACACTAATGATAAATGTTTTGCATCTTTTCATCTGGAGTCATTGACCATTTGGCCATAATCACAAAACTCATGCTGTTTCTTCACCCAATTTTGGGGCATACGCTTTGTGTTCTTGACTTGCATGGGGCTTTTTACTGTGTGTGATATTATTGATTTGTATGGTATTTATATACAAGAGTCATATATGCATGAGTGATTTATTCCTCGACAAGCTCTTTCCCCCCATCTTCTCTTTTCAGCTAAGATAACCAGTGGGGAAGTTAATTAGCCTGCTGCTATCTCTAGGCAAGAACTCATTTTAGATGACTTAAAGGACATGGTTGTTAATCATTTGACCACAAACAACTTTGCTTTTTTAATGTGATGCTTGTGACTAGAACCTACAAATAAATGTAAGCATATCCCTTCATCTAATTTCAAAACAGTGCAGTATTTTATTTGCTCATGTTGCTCGTCTGCATAGAGTTCCTCCCTAAATTTAATCATTCATCACCACAGCACCTGATTTTCCAAGTCTCAGTGCTTACCTGGGAATTCAATTCACAAATTGAGACCACAACTCTAAACCTACACCCAAATGCATAGCTTGAAACCCTTATCTCTAATGAAAATGCACTGTCACTTCTCTCAACAGCAATCATTCTTTAAGAGGAAGGTGCAGGTAGAAGTTATAAATTGGGCATTGCTTTAACACAGATCAGAGGCTAATTTTTTTTGTGTAGAGATTTAAAGGCATGAGAGCTTCAGGATGGGAAACAATCCAATTGAACAGGAGAAAGTGTAAATTTGCTTAGTTGCTGTTTAACCTTTCAGTACATGATATCAAAGCAAATTCTGTGGTTTTCCTCTCTGCTACTGGTACCCAAGGAAGGAACCCTTATCCTACAAGTATATTCACATCTGGAAGGTAGGCATATACATGTGTTGAAGCTGAAGCCCAATAACCAAAATAGATCAAGACTCAATTCATAAAAAGGAGAAACCACTTAGAGGAGGAAAGGAAATTCCCCAAAGTTGAAATAGTCTCTAGTTTAGATTACCAGGGGATTAGTGATCTTTTCCTCTGTACCACTTATTTACATTGTATGCTCTCTGCAGTATAGTCTGGTTTGTGCACAAAATGAGTTCTGAATCTCATTTCTAGAACTGCCCTTCTGATTTGGAAAATGGACATTGCTGACTTCTTGCTGCCTCCCAAGTCAACAGCCTATTGCTTTGGTTTCCTCTTCCAGTGGTGCTCTCATTTTCTCCTCTCAGGGGACGCACTCTATATTTGAAAAATTGTTCTCTTTTAGATTCTGTTAATGTATGTTAATATTACATATATACTTGAAGAGAGCTCATTCCATTTTCGATGCAGAGAAACAAGCCTGCTAATAATGGGTGTTTTTACAAAATGGTGTATAGTACCTGTGGCAGATACTAGATTTACAGAACCATCTGTATAGTTCGATAACATATAACTGCCTGTTTTTGATTTCTGTAGCTTTTTCCCCCTGTGTGCACTGAAAAGAAAAATAAAATAACAAATGGAAGACCACTTGACAGTTTCATGGCAGGTGAAATCTATTGCTGGAGTGTGTGACATGATTGTTAATATTGTGACTCTGTCCATATATCAAAAGCTCAGAGGTCCAGGCCAGCATGGGTTAGTTCACTTGAGCATGGAGATGGATTTGTGTATTAAAGGATGATGTGAAAATCAAGCTATTCTATTGTAGTAGTAACTGTTTGGTTGATATAGGAATGGTTTTCATAGCAGGCTAGGGCTTTGATGTCATTGGTAATGGGTCATAGAATTGTGCCTTTTCAGGTGCTTCTCACTTGCAAACAATTGCAGAACACTAAGTCATGAGTATATTGCTGGTATTACACAGAATTGTAGATTATTTGAGGTTTTCTTTGTTTCTTTGTTATTATTTCTATAGAAAAAGTTAATCTTAGACAACTTAATAACTTCGTGACCATGTATCTCCAACTTTTCTCACCACAAATTTATTTTGCTTGTTTTACAACTCCTTATAAATGCAAACACTATGCTGTTGCATATGGCTTTATTCACTCACCAAATCTTGCTGAGGTTCATTCATGTTGCTTTAAATACATATTATTCTATACCGAATCATATTGTATTGCATGAATTTACCAGGAACTGTTTATGTTCTTGTTGGACATTTGGCTTCTTTCCAATTTTGATTTATTCCAATAGTTAAGTTGCTCTGAACTTTCCTCTTTTGGTGGACATATACTTGCACTACTATTGGTTAAGTAAACCTTGGGAAGGAATGTAATTTGAGAAATTGCCAAAGTTTTTTTCAATGGAATTTTATCATTTTACATTACCCTGCTGTGATGTATGAGGGTTTGAGTTGTTCAACAACCTTGCCAGCATTTGGTATTGGGGACATAATACACATTTGAGGCTAATAAGTTTGAAGTGATATCACATTGTGGTTTTAATTATAATTTAAACACAACTAATGCTGTTAAACATCTTCTGTGTTCTAGCTTCCTTGAGATATAAAATGTGAGTTTAAGGTATACACTGTGAACTGTGATGATTTGATACACACACACACACACACATACACACATATTTTGAGATGATTACCATAGCAAGGCTAACAATTTCCCCTTCAAACAACCAACTTTTTTTCTTTCTCCTTCCCTCCTCCTTTCTTCCCTCCTCTCTCCCTCCCTCTGGACATGGATATGTACATACCATATCCTAATCCACTCATGTAATTGGGCACTTAGGTTGTTTCTATGCTTTGGCTATTGTAAATAACACTGTAGTAAATATGGGAACGCAGATCTCTTTAAGAGAGTGTTTTCACATTCCTGTGTGAATGCCATGTTATATAGTGGTCTAGTTTTGAATTTTTTGAAGAAGCTCCATATTGACTATACCATTTACAGTCCCAGCAAGAATGTAGAAGGATTCCCTTTTCACCATCTCCTTGACACACTTTTTTCCATTTGTTTGAGTGTGTTTTGTTTTTACTTGGGGTGGGGATGACAATGCCAACATGTATGAGATGATAGCTTGTTGTGGTTTTGATTTGTATTTCCCCAATTAGTGATATTCAGCATATTTTCATATACCTGTTGACTTTCATGTACCTGTATATTCTCATTGGTAAAGGCCTATTAAAATTCTTTGACCATTATTTAATCAGACTGGTTTTTGGTACTGAACTGTGTGAGTACATTATAGATTTTCAATATTAATCCCTTAGTTGGATATATATGGTTTGCAAATTATTGTTCTTGTTTCTAAAGTTGTCTCTTCACTTTACCCATTCTTTTACTGCCCAAGAACTTTGTAATCTGATGTTGTTTTTCTTTTGTTCCTTGTGCTTTTACCATCACATGCATAAAGTATTTGTCAAGACTAATGTCAAAGAGCTTCTTACTCTGTTTTCTAACAACACTTGTGCAATTAATCTGGAATTATGTAACATTTTTGGAAAATCAATCAATGGCATACAGTGAACAATACTTGGTATGCCTCATATTCTTTAATTCTGTAGACCAACAATTGAATACAATATTATCCCTACATCATGATCACAGAAACTGATTCAGAGGGAGGATAATTTTCATACACTAAAGTCAAAGTTCAGATTAAAATCCAGTCTGATTGAATGTAACTACCCTCAACACAGCTTCCTAATTATTAACTATGATTACATTCTTGGGTTTGTAAACATCAAGATGTAAAGTCTTATTTTTCTGATCCCCAGAAAGTTATGCCTTCACTCTAAATATTACCAACCATTCTCAGTAATAAATATTCTTCATATCTCTTGTTCCTAGTGCAAGCAAAATGTTACTTTTGATATTGTAAGTATTAGTATGTATCTTAGTATAAACTATCAACAGTTACTGATAATCTAATACAGTCAATCTTTTCTTAAAATACTTTACTATAATTATTTCACATCTTTGTAATCCCCAGGGCTCTCCCCTCCCTGATCATTCACTCCCTCACCCACCCCCCAACGCAAGTTGTGAATTTTAGTTTGGCTGTTAGATTGCTTTGACTATTTTCCTTATGGCCTTTGTTTGTTATTCCTATGTCCCATATATTAGTGAAATCATTTGGATTCTGTCTTTTTCTTTCTGACTTGTTTGTTAATATGATTTCTTCTAGGTACATCCATGTTATAAAATCATCAAATTTGTCCTTTTTAATTGGTGAGTAATATTCTATTGTGTAAATATACCACTCTTTTTCATCCATTCGTCTGTTTTGGGACATTTGCATTGCTTCCATGTCCTTGCAATTATAATTATTGCTGGCAATACAGATCCATATAAAAAACCAAGAAACTAACCAAAGAAATAACCTAATCTCCCAACTCGAAAAATTAGAAAAAAGAGCAACAGGAAAAGCCAAAACCCAGCAGAAGACAAGAAATAATAAAAATAAAAGAAGAAATAAATAACCTAGAAACCAAAAAGACTATCCAGAAGATCAACTAAACCAAGAGCTGTTCTTTGAAAAAATAAATAAAATTGATAAACCCTTTGCATCACAAAGAAGAGAGACCATTCAAATAAACAGGTTCACAAATAAAAGAGGAGAAATTACAAGCAACACAAAAGAAATCCAAAAGATAATCAGAATCAATCTTTATTCATGAGATGTTTTATATTGTAGTGGTATAGCTCAGTGGCTTGACAAGTGGTTAGAATAAGAATGTGCACTTTATTCATTTTTAAACTTCACAGTTAGCTTGGTTTTGCCTTGTCTGGTCATATTTATCTCACCATCCACTTGCCCCACATCCAGGATATCTGGATGGTAATACCTTTTGTGATGATTTTAGTATTGCCTACTTTGTAGGGCTGTTGAAGGGATTAATGTCCTAAAGTCCTTAGCCTTTAGCTCAGTAAAATAGTAAATAACAAAATAATAAATAGTAATAGTAATGCACGACGACGACGACGACGACGACGACGACGACGACGACGACGACGACGACGACGACGACGACGACGACGACGACGACGACGACGACGACGACGACGACGACGACGACGACGACGACGACGACGACGACGACGACGACGACGACGACGACGACGACGACGACGACGACGACGACGACGACGACGACGACGACGACGACGA